>JABTXL010021306.1:3883794-3895398 GCA_025134845.1 Neodon shergylaensis | reverse complement strand
GAAGAAGAAGAAGAAGAAGAAGAAGAAGAAGAAGAAGAAGAAGAAGATAGAGAGAGAGAGAACATATGTGCATATGTTTAGTTGAAGTAAGAATGGAAAATGGCATGGGGGTCTGGACATACTCAGTTTACCTTGGTTAATTTTACTTTTTGTCAATAAAAAGATGAAGGAAGTATGCAAATGTAGTGGCCACAAAGCACAGGATCTGACCTGAGAATAGCATCTTATTTAGAAGATTTTCTGCAGTCATAAAGTCAACATGTGTACTGGTAGGCAGTATGGGAGTGAGTGGGTAGGAGGTACAAGGTGAAGAGACAAAAGGTTGTCTAGCTGTTTAACAGGCATGTGTTGTAGTGAGGATCCTTGACCAACATCTGCACCTCCTTTCCAGGGACCTTTCTCTCTGGTCATTAGCAGACAGAAAACTCAGCCTTAGACCTGCTTGTTTGGTCTTTGGTTTGGAGCCTGAAGACGAACCATGGCTATGAAAGACAGTATTCCACAGGTGAATTTTCAGAGCTCATCTCCTTTCATCTGATTCATTCAGCTAATCAGCTGAGAATTTGATCAGTCCATACCTCTTTAGGGTAGCATTTTAATTAGAAGAGCAATTTTAAGCTGAATACTAATAAATGAAGAACACAGCTCATGGGCTGTGTGAGACAAAGACATATCTCATGGTTCATTAAAGGAAGCGAGTTCTTCTGACCTTTCTGGTGCAAAGATTTGGGATTTCTTCTAGAATATGTACCACAGTGGATGCTGTATCCTGCTTAATATTTCTGATATCAAAGCATGAAATCTATTGTGTTTCCAAAGTAAATAGCACCATTTATTAGGAGAATATAGGCTTACTAATTTTCTTAAAATTCACAGATACTGTGTGTGAATCTGCTCATGTGTGTGGGGTGGAGAGTTTGGGAGTGTAGTATGTTTGTATGGGTTGTACAGAAGAGTACTGTATAAACAAATATCTGTGCATGTGGAGGCCGGATGTGGGCATTAACTGTCCCTCCCTATCACCCTTTACCATGTCCATATGTGTGTATAAGATGTCTGCATGAATGGATATATATGTGTTTGTACATTTTTGTCCATGTGAATATGGATGTGTACATGCCATGGTACATACGTGGAGACAGAAAACAAAGGCAGGTACAATCCTTCTTTCAATCATGCTTGAGACTGGGTCTCTGCTATTTTTCTACTGCTTGTGTCAAACTACCTAGCTTGCAAGGTTCTTGAGAGTCTCCTCTCTCAGAGTACCATTAGATAAGTGGTCCAAGCTACATGCACAGCTTCACAAGTGTTCTAAGGATTTGAACTCATCCTTTCATTGTCCGCATTTTTAAGTCAATGAGCCATCTCCTAGTCCTACGTCCATGACCCTGGCTCACTGATTCAGCCAGACAATCTGACCAGAAAGCCCTGGGATCTTCTTCTCTCTAAATCTACAGCATTGGGCTTACAAAAAAAGTTAAAGTCCTAGGATTATGAGGGTTCAAGGGATCAGACTCAAGGCTTCACACTTGTGAAGTAAGAGCTTTAGTAACTGAGCCACCTTTCCAGACCCATAGAATTGTTTATCTTTGTAAATGAAGCTCATAGCATAGTGTTGCTATTGCTGTCATAAAATAATATGACCAAAAGCAGCTTGAGGAAGACAGGGTTCATTCGACTTACATATCCTGGGTCCCAGTGCACTGAAGGAAGCCAAGACACCAGTTCAGTCAGGGAAGGAACCTGGAGGCAATAACTTATGCAGTGCCACAAGAGTGTCCTGCCTGCTGCTTGATCATCAATACTTGCTCAGCCTGATTTCTTACACACCTCAGGACCACCTGCCCAGGAGTGGTACCACACTCTTGTTCTCAGTCCTTCTTTAGCAATCACTGATTGACTCAGTGAATGAAATGCAGACTGACTACAGGAAAATTTAGAGGGGATATTTTTTCAATTGAGGTTCTGTTTTTCCAAATTATAGCTTGTATCAAGTTGTTACAAAGCTTAACAACCATATCACCTTACAAACATAAAATCCATACTGATATTTTCCAGCGGTGTGTGCTCTTGTAGTATCTATGTCAAATTTTAGTAATATTTTCACAATATTTCAGGCATTCACTTTTCTATCATGTTGGTTGTTATGGTCATTTCTTCAGCTATCTTTGATGCTACTACTGTTATTTTGAGGTGGGGCACCTTTAGCCACACCCATTTATGATTGTAGAATGAATAAATAAAGGCTGTGTATCCATTTGTTCTGACTGTTCCTCTTCTCTCTCTGGTCACTCCAGTAACTTCCTCCTTCTCTTTGAAATTCTATCCTGTGGGAAATACAGAAATACTGAAATTAGACCAACTGGTAACCCTCAGTATATCATCTCTAAGTATTCAAGTGAAAGAAAATGTTGGAATAAAAGCTAGAAATGATGACACTTACTGTCAAAAGGTGAAAAAAAATAAAACTGCTTTGTACCAGTTAAGAAAGTAGTGAACTCAAAGAAAAACTTCTTTCAGAAGAAGATTGAATTTCTCATCA
This sequence comes from Neodon shergylaensis, assembly GCA_025134845.1. Lineage (NCBI taxonomy): Eukaryota > Metazoa > Chordata > Mammalia > Rodentia > Cricetidae > Neodon > Neodon shergylaensis. The sequence continues at coordinate 3,892,856 of JABTXL010021306.1, read as the reverse complement.
TAGGATCATGATAAGACAAGGAAGCATATTCACTGTGGGTCCATGTGGTGTCTTAGTAGTGTGGTCAGAGAAGCAGTAGGTGCTGGAGTAGAGACTGAAACAAGTAATTCCAAGGACCCAAGACAACTGCTGCAGATGGCCGCATTGCACACCTGTGTCTGTGAAAACAGCCCCACGGTTGACAAGTTCCCATCCAGGACCTTCATGGACAGAAGAGAACACCTGTCTTCAAAGTTTCAGAGTACTGACTGAGTCACTTATTAAGGGTTAATGCAACAGCTCTTTTCTAAATAGAAGCCAATGTTTATTTATCACTTCCAAAACTCTGGCAACAACAACACTAATTGCAGAAAGTCTACAAACTCACAGAAACTGAACAGAGCTTAATTGAAACACCCCTGGCTCAAGGAAGAAATAAAGGAAGAGATTAAAAACTATATAATTCAACAAAAATGAAGGCACAATGTACCCAAACCTATGGTACACTGATAAAGCAGTGCTACGAGGAAAATTCATAGCTCTACATGCCTACATAAAGAAAGTGGTAAAATCTCACACTCGTGACTTAACAGCACACCTGAGAGCTCTAGAACCAAAAAGAAGCAGACTAACGCAGGGAGAGTAGATGAGAGGAAATAATCAAATTGAGGGCTGAAATCAGTAAAATAGAAACAAAGAAAGCAATACAAAGAACCAATGAAACCAAGAATTGGTTCTTTGAGAAAAATCAACAAGATAGACTAACCCTTATCCAATCTGATCAAGAGGCAGAGAGAGAACATCCAAATTAACAAAATCAGAAATGAAAAGAGGGACATAACAGCAGACACTGAGGAAATCTAGAGAATCAGTAGGTCATATTACAAAAACCTGTACTTCAAAAAAAATTGGAAAACGTAAAAGAAATGGACAATTTTCTAGATAGGTACCACATACCAAAATTAAATCAAGACCACGAGAACAATTTAAATAGACCTATAAACTGCAAGGAAAAAGAAGCTGTCATCAAAAGCCTCCCCCTCCCCCCCAAAAAAAGCCAGGGATGGATAGTTTTAGTGCAGACTTCTACCAAATCTTCCAAAAAGAGCTAATACCTATACTCCTCAAAGTGTTCCACATAATAGAAACAGAAGGAACATTTGGGCATTTAGGTTGTTTCCAGGTTCTGACTATGACAAACAAAGCTGCTATGAACATAGTTGAGCACATGTCCTTGTGTCACGGTTGAGCATCCTTTGGATATATACCCAAAAGTGTTATTATTGGGTCTTGAAGAAAGTTGTTTCCTAACTTTCTGAGAAATCACCATACTGATATCCAAAGGGGCTGTACTAGCTTGCACTACCACGAGCAATGCAAAAATGTTCCCTGTACCACACAACCTCTCCAGCATAATTTGTCATCAGTGTTTTTGATCTTGGCCATTCTTACAAGTATAAGATGGAATATTAGACTTATTTTGATTTGCATATCTCTGATGACTAAGAATGTTGAGCATTTCCTTATGCGTCTTTCAACCATTTTAGATTTTCTGTTGAGAGTTCTCTGTACTCCATTTTTCATCGTATTATTTGTTCTTTTTGATGACCAGTTTCTTGAGTTTTTGTATACTTTGGAAATCAGACATCTGTCTAATATGGAGTTGATAAAGATCTTTTCCCATTCTGTAGGCTGCTGTTTTGTCTTCTTGACCATGCCCTTTGCTTTACAGAAGCATTTCAGTTTCAGGAGGTCCAATTTATTAATTGTTTTTCTCAGTGTCTGTGCTACAGGGGTTATATTAAGGAAGTGGTCTCCTGTGTCAATGCATTCAAATATACTTCCCATTGTCTCTTTTATGAGGTTCTGTGTGGTTTGCTTTATGTTGAGTGCTTTGATCCATTCGGACTTGAGTTTTGTGCATGGTGATTAGTATGAATCTATTTTCATTATTTTACATGCTGATACTCAACCTCTTATGGAAAAGAAAAAATTCAGGATAGCCAAAACAACCCTGTACTTAAAAGAACCTGTGAAGTTATAACAACCTCTGACATCAAACTCAACTACTGAGCTACAGTACTGAAAACAGCTTGGTATTGGCATAAGAATAGACAGGAGAACCAATAGAATGAAATCAAAGATCTGGATTTCAATCTGCATACCTACAGACACCTGATTTTTTTTTAAAAAGAAGCAAAAAAATAAAATGGGTAAAAGAAAGCATATTTAATAAACAGAATTCTTAACAGAAGAATTCCAAATGTTCAAAAGATGCATAAAGAAATGTTCAACATCCTTAACCATCAGGAAAATCAAAACAGCTCTGAGATACTTGTCAGAATGGCCAAAATCAAAAACAGTGATGACAACTTATCCTGGAGAGGTTGTGGGGTAAAGACAGCACTCCTCCATTGCTGGTGGGAATGAAAACTTATTTAACCACTCTGGAAATCAGTATGGTGGTATCTCAGAAAATTGCGAATCAACCTACCTCATGACCCAGCAATACCACTCTTGGGTATATACCCAGAGGATACTCAATCATACCACAAGGCACATTTGTTTTACTATGTTCATAACAGCACTATTTGTAATAGCCAGAACCTAGAAACAACCTAGATTCTCCTCAACTGAAGAATGGATAAAGTGTACTCAGCAGTAAAAACAATGACATTTTGAAATTTGCATGCAAATGTATGGAACTAGATAAACCATCCTGAGTGAGGTCACCCAGACCTAGAAAAATGAGCTTGGTATGTACTCACTCATAAGTGGATACTAGCTGTAAAGCGAGGATAACAAGTTTATAGACTATGGGCCTAGAGAAGCTCATTATCAAAGAGAACCCTAAGAGAAATATATATATATATATATATATATATATATATATATATATATGTATGTATATATGAATGAAGTATAAATAGACAAGATCACCTGACAAAATTTGGAACATGGGTGTGGGAGAAGCAGGGAGCATTGAAAGTGAGGAGGAGGGGAATAGGGGGAGAGCTTGAGAGAATGGAATTGTCAAGATGGAGGAAGGACAGAAATGGAGAACAAGGATTATGGGGCCATTGTGGAGCTAACAAGAAATCTGGCACTAGAGAAATGAACCCAGCTAAGACCCTAAGCAACAGAGGAGACAGAGTGCTCGCACTGGCCTTGTCCTGTTGTCAGATTGATGAATATCATAAATGTCACCATAGAACCTTCATCCAACAACTGATGGAGACAAGGCTAGAGACCCACAGCTGAGTACTGGGCTGAGCTCCCAAAGTCCAGTTGAAGAGTGGGAAGAATGAGAATATGAGCAAAGGTTTCAAGACCATAACGAGAACACTCACTGAAACAGCTTACCTGAGCTAATGGAAACTCACCATTTCCTGCCAGACAGAGAATGAACTGGTTTAGGACCAAGCTAAACCCTCTGAATGTGGGTGACAGTTGTATAGCTGGGGAAGACTGTGGGGCCCACTGGTAGTGGCACCAGGATTTGTCCTTGCTGTTGTGGGAACCCAGTCTCATGGGTGAATGCCTTGCTCAGCCTAGATATAGTGGGAAAGGCCTTGATCCTTCCTTGGAGCAATGTGCCTTATCCTCTCTGAGGATAGAATGGGGTGTGGGTAGGGTGAGGAAGTAGAGGAAATGGGAGAAGGGGAGGGAATAGGAAATGAAACTTGTATGTAAAATGTAAAAGTATAGTTTGTTTTTTGTTTTTAAAAATAAAATAAGAAAAGAATTATAATATCATATCTACTCTGTCTGTACTTAGTGTATGGAAAAGAGCTGTGGGAGCTGGAGTGAAGGAGCTAGGGAGATAATATCGGATAAAGGGCTTGATTGGTTTCTCTGTTTGCTGTTATGATAAAATATCCTGACATTAGCAATTTAGAAAAAGAAGAGTTTACTGTGCCTCACAGTTCTGTTGTACTCCATCATAGTGAGTATGTATACACTGCATATATCCAACCACAGGGGTGGGAGTTTGAAGGAGCTGGTCACATGTCATCCACCATCAGAAACAGAAATCAGTAAAATAGGTCAGGCATGTTTGTGCTCAGCCCACCTTTCCTCTGCCTATGGATGGGATGGTGCACAGTAGTTGAAACTCACTTCAGTTAACATAATCAAGATGTTCCCCAATAAATACAACTGTGGAACAACCTAATCCAGACAATCTCACATTGAGAGTCCCTTCCCAGGTGAGTTTATCAGGAGGTGTTGACAGATGATCATGCAGTGAGCTGGCTAGATAGTCAAGTCATAGCAGCAACCTCCTGCGACAGTTGGAGACCTGCTCTCAGTCAATAGACAGTGTTGGAGAAAGACTCTTAATGACAAGCTGATCTCTGCAAGCATTTGCTAGCTTATATATGGGTTCTGCCACACATGTGTGCCCACATATTCATGAATATGTAGGTACACAGGCACACACACACACAACAAACAAATATAAATGGAAAAAGGAATGCCTGAATGACAGCATATCTGCTTAAAATATTGTTTACTGAATATTTTAAAAACGTTTAAAATATAACCCTAGGGAAAAACAACCCTTTCAAAATATTTCTGCTCATAGACAGTGTGTCTAGAGAGCTAAGGGCTATGATTGTGATATAGAGTTGTACTGATGCTGTATTTGAACACATGCTAGTACAATATCCATTCCTCAACCTATGGATGTTGGAAGAGTTTTGATTCTCAGTTTTCATATTTATGATGTATATTTGGTGACCCTACAGCTGCCAGACTAGTGATTTCTAAAAGTATGATGGACCTTGGCAAAGTGAGTGGAAAGCTTACTAGAAATTTTTCACTTTCCTATATACTACAAGAAAAGATTGTGCCTCATAGGAGAAGGTAAAACTATCAACATTAATAGTAGTATGTGGTTGATGAGACAGTGCAATCAATAATGTACATGTTGTGCAATTGTCAGGACCCAAGTTCTTGTCCCAGAGTCCAGATAAACAGCCAGGAACAGTGGTGCATGCTTCTAATCCAATGCTGGGAAGACAGAAAAAGGCAGATTTGTGGGGTTTAACTGAAAGCTGGACTAGCAAAACCAGCAAGCTATCACCCTGTCCCTCAGAACCAAGTAAAAAAAAAATCTGAAGATTTTTTCACAAGGCACAGATGGTGAATTTTTGTGAGCATGAGTCTAGTCTGGTACTATATAGCAAATTCCAGGCCAGTAAAATTTACATGGTGAGTCCTGGTGTCCAGAAAAAGGTCAAAAAGAGTGTAGAAGATAATCATATGTAAACTAAGGATTCCAGACTTCTGTACAGAAAGTGATAATACATGTACTGAAAATACAAAGGCATTATAACTGTGAGGACTGGAACTGTGTGATTTAATCACAAGCATTTTTCTTTTACTTTCTTGGGGCTATTTATTTATTTTTACTCTTTGCTCTTTTGGGGGACCTCCACCCAGCTCCCAAATAAACACACAGAAGCATATATTATTACTTATGAATGCCCAGCCTTAGCTTGGCTTATTTCTAGCTAGTTTTCCTTAACTTTAATTATATCACATCTGGACTTTTCTCTCTCTCTCTCTCTTTTTTTACTTCTGTAATCTTTCATTTTTACTCCATGATTGGCTGGGTGACTGTTCCTATCTTTTTCTTGTCATTAAAATCTCTTGCTCCTTCTCTCCTCCAAGTTTCTTGTCATTAAAATCTCTTGCTCCTTCTCTCCTCCAAGATTTCTCCTTCTATTTATTCACTCTGCTTGCAAGCCCTACCTATCCTTTCTCCTGCCTTGCTATTGACTGTTCCGCTCTTTATTAGACCATCAGATATTTTTGAAAAGGCAAAGAATCACAGCTTCACAGAGTTAAACAAATGCAACATAAAAGAATGCAACACATCTTTGTATCATTAAACAAATATTCCACAACATAAACAAATATAACACATCTTAAAATAATATTCTACAAACTTTTCCCTTTTTCTCTAAATAAAAATTAAAGGTTTTAACTTTAACATAGTAAAACCATATACAACTGAAACAGTTATCAGTAAGAATTTCATTTACAATCTTCAATCCATTTGTATTTAGCAAATTCAGAGCAAACACTTCTTCATCCATCCCATCTTAGTGACTCCAAAGTTTTATACCTAATTCACTTTCTGTCATTACTAAGGAAAATTATAACTCTATTTAGTTTTTAACTCCATCAAAGACCCCAGGAGGATTTAATATTACCTAACAAAAGAGACCTCTGCCTGGACAATCACCCAAAGTTCCTCTGCAACATTGGGACATTCATGTTCAGCCTACAGGCCTAGAGTATCTAGCAGACTTCAGTGAAGCAGGAAATATAAAGGACTTTCATGCCTTGCTTTGTCAAAATTCATCAGTTGCTTTCCTCTGGGTCCTGAATAATGTCTGACAGACTCTTCCATGAAGCAGGAACATTGAAGGACTATCCTACCTTGTTTGGGCAAAGTTCAGTGTTCACTTTTCTGTGGATCTTGCATGTCCCATTTATATAGCACACAGTCAGGAAGTCAAGGCAAAAGCAGTTTCTTACCCAAATGGCTAAACTTGTCAAAATGAAAACAAACTATTATGAAGATCCTTCAATGCCCATCATCCTTTCATGAAATAAATTGTTGCTTTCAGAAGCAGATGTGTCTCATTGTCATGAAAAGCTGTAGGTTAACAAAACATTTTAAAAGCCATATAGGTCTTTCAAGTTTTTAAAAATCATCCATCTAAAATATAACCTATTTAACCTTGAAAACATACCTAATGTGACTACAAGTTTAATTATTTTAGAATAGCTACTAACCATATTTCTTATTTATACATTGCATTGTAAAGGGGCTACAAAAGCACAATACCCCAAATAAGTGTAGAAAGATATATACAGTGTAACAAAATTAACTTTATATTTTTATCAATATACCAAAATCCATGCCAATGCAAAATATCTGAGATTAATAGTTGTCTTTTTATTTTATATTTCTATTTTTATAATTCCCTAAATTATAACAAACATCCATGACTCACGCAATAATCAGATTACCCACAACATCTCTTGGGAATGAGGGTGTCGTGTTCTCCAGACTGTTTCCTGCAGTCAAGGGTCAATGCCATCTTTAGGGTCCTAGAAAGAAAATTGAGATCATGGCCAAGTCCTGGGAAGACCAGTTACAACCTTTGTTGAGAGATATCACCTGTCAAGTTTCAGGATGTCTTCCTTGACCAAACCTGATGCATATTATTCCAGAAGAAATTCACAGTCTCTTGCTTCCTGTAGAAACAAAAGAAAAACCTCTCTGCAAAGCATTTTTGATTTCCACTTGACAAATATATTTTTGACTTTTTTGAAGTTAAGGAATTCCTAAAGTATATAGGCTGTTGTATTCAACAGCCCCTTTTCAATCCCAGGTCTCTTAGCAGCTGTCTTTTCATCATTAGCATTCACAAACATCAAAATCAACACAATAATGTCTATGATCCACACTCCCTGTGTCCATATTACATGCCTTTCATTTTTCATACTACTTTTTCTCTCTCTTAAAAGGGTTTACTATCAGCTATTCATTTCTTTCTATGACTGTCCATACACATTTTGTTTCTTTCCTAAGTCTATGCACTTTGTAAAACCACTTTGGAATCTATATAGAGGTTTTCCTCTCTGGAATATTTTTACTGCATACCTTTTAGCCTTTTTTTTTTTTTTTGACTTCACAAGCAAACTTGAGACTGCTAAGCTGCACATGGATCTTCTGCTTGACTCTCTTGGCTCTCTCTGCCCACTTCTAACATTGTGAAGGCCATGCCTAAAGCTTCTAACCATGTATGAGATTTATTTGACCTGGAATTGCATTCAACCCCCAGCTATGGAATGCCAGTGTCCTGCACTGTTTCAGGTGCTTTCTACTTTGTTTTTTGTTTTATTTAGTGTGAAAAAATGTTGTTTAAGTGCAATGCTGTACAGCAGGGTTTCTTAAAGGAGCTGCATTCTTTTGTTTAGCTTTCTCAGGCTCTAGATGAGTATTCAAGCCTAACATTGGTATGGAAAAATGTAGTTGTTTTAATTTTTATTCTTTTACTCTTTTGACTTTTGGGGAATTTGCCATACAGCTTCCAAATAGTGACACAGAAGCTTATTCTTACCTTTGAATGCCTTGCATCAGCTTGACTTTATTTTGTTAACTTTATATTATACCATACATCTTTTGCCTCTGGGCTTTTATCTTTCTCTTACTTCTGTAAATCTTACTGCCACTCTTATTCCATGGCTGGCTGTATAGATTGGATGTCTGGGCCCTGGAGTTCTCCTCTTTATCTGGTTCCTTGATAAATCTTTGATCCCTGATTTTTCCTCCTGTTCCTGCTCTCTGCATGCCAGCCCCACCTATATTTTCTCCTGCCTTGTTATTGTCCACTCAGCTCATTATTAGACCATCAGATATTTTAGGCAGGCTAAGAATAACAGGTTCACAAAGTTAAACAAATGCAGTATAAATAAAGGAATACATCTTTGCTTCATTAAAGCAAATGTTCCAAAGCATAAACAAATGTAATACATCTTAAATAATATTCCCCAACATTCTTGCTTTATTTTTCCCTTTCTATAGTGTTTGCTCAGTATAGATGTATCTGCCATTATACTTTCAATCTCTTCCTGTTTCTAAAGCTCTGCTGAGGTATGGCCACACAGATGCAGGCCAGTCCAAATGGCCTAATCAGGAAGTGTTCAGATGCCTTCTGTCAACTTTTGTCACACACATAGCCTGGTGGCAAAAGTACTCTAGTATGAGTCAAGAGGAAGCAGAGTTCTCTTCCCACATTCTTGGCCTGCAACAATACATCTTTATGACAGATATTCTGTAGTCCCTACCCTGGCTAACCAGTTTCTGTCTCCTGTTTTCATCATTGGGACATCCACACAGGTACCATATATGCTGCCTTGTCACAAAATAAATTACACAGACACATACATACATTCTCTCTCTCTCTCTCTTTCTCTCTCTCTCTCCCTCTCTCTCTCTGTAGTAACAGGGGCGGCTGGGTGCTTCCCCGGCACCCGGCCGCCCACATGGCTAGCTTTGT
>JABTXL010021306.1:3853952-3883784 GCA_025134845.1 Neodon shergylaensis | reverse complement strand
TATCGATCTAACCCATTTCTAATATTCTGTGTAGCACCACGAGGTGCACTTACCAGGGAGGATCTTAACCTGCGTCTGGCTGGAGTGGGAACATCATGGCGACTCTCTGACTCAGCTTCTTTCTCCCCCAATCCTGTTCTGTTTACTCCACCCATCTAAGGGTTGGCCTATCAAATGGGCCTAGGCAGTTTCTTTATTAGTTAACCAATGAAAGCAACAGATAAGATACAAGACCCACCTCCATCATCTCTCTCTCTCTCTCTCTCTCTCTCTCTCTCTCTCTCTCTCTCTCTCACACACACACACACACACACACACACATACAGGCATGTAAATTTTCTCTGTCTGGGAAATGGAAAAAAGACTCAAAAGACTCATGCAGGAAGATTCGTGCAGACAAAAAGAATTCAGTTCCAGATATAAGCAACCACATTGGAATTCTCACAACCTTCCGTATTTCCCATTACAAAATGTCTATGTCCTCTTGGGGGCTCCATGGGCACTTGGGGACTCATGCCCAAACATACAAGACATTCATCATTCATATCATTAAAAATGAAATATAAATACAACATACAGCTTAAGATAAAATATTTACTGTTGAAAAGAAATGTTATCTCAAATTTCTAGACAGATTTTTAGAATTCTTATAAAATGCTTATGAATATATGTATTTTCTCTATTGCTGCATATAACACTGAAATTATAGTTTCAAGAGTAACTATATTCTACAAGCAAAGAGATTCTGTCTGATTATTTCATGTACCTTCTACAGCAGAAAACAAAACAAAATAAAAACAAAACCCTTATTTTTTTTCATATAATACGTGCAAATTTGATGTCTATTAATGGGTTCATCGAAGAAAAAAGACCAAGATTGAGGAGCAAAGGTTCTGCACTATAGTGACTGTTTCCCACCATGATTTCATTTGAACTTCATTGAAAAATTTGAAAATTTCCATTTCTTTTCCTCCTTTATCTTCATTTTTCTCTTTTCTCACTCAATTTTAATGTATTTTCCTCACTCACATAATTTCTTCCCCATTGTTACCCATTGAATGAAGTCTCATTTTGCAAATCAGTTTTCTTCACTTCCTCTATTTATTCATGGAAAACATTACATCCCTGGATCTTACTTCATAAACCTGAGAGACTAAATTAGGTTCTTCATGTCTTTATTAAAAACTTCAGGAAAGAGATTTTAATTGCTCAGTGCTCTATTTCAACCACTTCTCAAGTCCCCATAACAGCCGGCATTAATTGTCAGTGGTTGCTTCATCCTTGATCATTGAGAGCGGAGAGCTTTAGCATGACAGTTTCTGCAGCAATATGCTTGATAAAGGGTCCCTTTATATGATGTCTTCATCCATTTCTGCTCAAAGCAGCCCAGAACAGAGCACTTAATGGATGTGAGTGGTTAATCATCTTTTCTTTACATTTTTATTACATGTATTTACTTTGTGTGTGGAGAGGTGTGCATACCACAGCATGTATATGGAGGTTAGAGGAAAACCTACAGGATTCAGATCTCTCCTTCCAAAATGTGTGTCCCAGGAATCAAGCAACAGCAGTGGCAGAAGTGTCAGACACACTGAGCATCCTGAGAAAAGTTAATACTCCTTTCTGACTACACGCACAATGCAAAACATTCACATGAATACTTCGAGAATCCCTAATCATTGTCTTTTGAGTAATCAAAGGAAGAGGTCCTGTGTGAGGCAGACGTAGGCCTAATTATATGAGCCTTGAAAAAGTCTAAAAGCTTAAGCCTCCATCTCTTCCTGAAGAATCAAGTCAGTCTTCTTTCTGCAGTGGTAGGAATTCCATCTGGCAAAGATGAAGGAACTTGGAAGAGGTCAGGAACTTGGCTTACTTCAGGAATCCAACTCAGTCTGACACCTTGATCCGAGCCTTGTGGGACCTTAAAGAGAACACTCAGAGAAACTGTGTACTCACTCCTTACACTAGAAATTAGGAGAAAATTAATGTATATAGTTTGATTAATGTGTAAATGGAACCTAAGTTTTATTATAAATGTGCAAGTTTAAAAAAGTACCTAATAGCAAACTTTTTTAGTAACTTTAAGAAACTGAGGTATGAGGCAATGAATTGGAAAAGGTATTTTCCCTCTCCTCTTCATTTCTCCCCTGCTCTATTGTTTGTTTACCTCCCCACAAGTCCTTGCACTAATCTCTTAACATTCGTCTTCTTATATGACATTCTCTAAACAACTCCCTCTCTCTTTAAGTCAATATCAAGTGGCTTTCAAGAAAGTTATGTTGTTTGAGATCAATTTGTGAATGAACTTTCAAATATCAAAACTAAACAGATCTCATCATAAGATATTCACATTCATTGTTTCAATATGGTGGTTCTAGAGGTCTACACCTCTTATTTTTCAGATATATAGAGATAAACAATAAGCAAAATGCAATAAATAGGAGTTATGGGAAAACAAATTTACATTTATCATTTTTTACTTATTGCTTTATTGTGTTAAGAAAAAATTTTGTGAGACATATTTTCTGCTCTGTCTCTTGTTTCAATTATTATATATTATTTTTATGAAAAATAAATTTTCCTTATGGTATGGTTTGCTCTCCCTCTACTATTTTCATTTCCTCCTCACTTACCCTCCTATCTGGATCCACTCAAGTAAAAAACAACTGGGTACCTAAAGAATAGTAATAAAAGAAAGCAAAATAAAATAATTTGGAATATGACAAAACAAACAAAAGGAAGAGACCCCAAGAAAAATTACAAGAAACAGATATAAACAGAGACTCATTCATTCACATACTCAAAATTAAAAAAAAAAACCCACAAATTAGAAAGCCATAATATATATTCAAAAGACATACATGAATTGAAAAATGATGGAGTTGGGTCTTGTATCTTATCTGTTGCTTTCATTGGTTAATTAATAAAGAAAACTGCTTGGCCTGATAGGACAGAAAATTAGGTAGGCGAAGTAAACAGAACAGAATGCTAGGAGAAAGAAGCCGAGTCAGGTAGTCGCCATGATTCTCCCACCCGACACAGTCTCAGGTTAAGATCTTTCCTGGTAAGCCACCTCGTGGGCTACACAGATTATTAGAAATGGGTTAGATCAATATGCAAGAGCTAGCCAATAAGAGGCTAGAACTAATGGGCCAGGCAGTGTTTAAAAGAATACAGTTTCTGTTTAATTATTTCAGGGCATAAGCTAGCCATGTGGGCGGCCGGGTGCCGGGGACACAGCCCTCTGCTCATATTACAACAGAAAAATAAAAATAAGATAGACAAAAAGATAGAGAAATAAAAAGTGTGGAACTTGCACAACACTATGAGATAATAAATCTCCAAAGATATCATTATTTGCTGTTGGACATATATTGCAGAGCATGGGTCCTACCCTTAAGAGTAGTTTGCTCCCTCACTGAGATTCCTTAGAGAACGCTCAATTTTCATTTGCCAGTACTTATCAATTGGAGGTAGCTTCTGAAATAGGGATGAAGGTATATGTTTACTTCTTTCAGCCCTATGTTCCTACAAGGGGCAGATCTGCGCAGACATTTTGTATATTGCCAATAGTTCTGAGTTCATAGATATACTGGGCCTGTTCTATCTTGAAGGCTTTCATTTATTGGTGTCCTCCATCCGCACTGGGTCTTACATTCTTTCTACCTCCTTTTCCTGAGAGTTCCCTGAACTCTGAATGAAGGTATTTGGATTGAGGTATAACTTTTTTTTTTTTTTGGTTTTTCAAGACAGGGTTTCTCTGTGGCTTTGGAGCCTGTCCTGGAACTAGCTCTGTACACCAGGCTGGTCTTGAACTCACAGAGATCCACCTGCCTCTGCCTCCCGAGTGCTGGGCTTAAAGGCGTGTACCACCATCGCCCGGCAAGGTATAACATTTATATCTGAGTATTACAAGGTATCTTGCTCACTGCTAAATGTCTAGCTGTGATTTTCTATATTTGTTCCCATATCCTATAAGAGATTGCTTCTCTGATGATGAGTAAGCAAGGTATTTATCTATTATTGTAAAAGAATGTGATTGAGAGTCACTTTATTGCAACATTTCTTTAGTAGTAGAGTAGTGTTAGGTTTTACTCCAAGTCCCTGAACTACCTAGTCACAGATTCTTGGTCAACCAAGCAGCATCAGGTGTGGATTCCATCTCATGGCATTGGCCCTTAAATAAAATCAGATATTGGCTATTTCTCACTACAAACTTTGGGCAACCTTTGCTCTAGCTATCCTGTAGGCATGATGCCATTTTAGATGAAGGTTTTGTAACTTGGTTTTAAGTTTCTTCTTGAGTAGTGTGCAAAGTACCTTCCATTATCAAGAACACTAACCAATAGGGGTAAAGGTTCTACATAGGTACAGCACAAATTCTCTGTGTTCAATGAGATGTGTAGGTATTGTCTTCAGCAATAGCCTTGATAACAGCATAGGTTGGGGAAATAACATGGGACCTATTTGGCCAACAAATCAATTAGGTGTAACCAATTGTGATACTGGAAGCTTCCTTTGAAGACAAATGATGGACAGTGAAAGTTATGTTTCCCCTGTTATTTAACAACTTCATTTAATATTGCTTTCATTTTTATATATTTCTTTGGAAACTTCTATTGCTTTATATTTCCATACTACAACTCTAGTGGCCCTTAATTTTAGGTTTATCTTCATATTCTCTGCTTTCCCCTCAGGATTTTCTTGTTCCTTCCCAGTCCTCCCCAATTTATCTATCCATAACTATATATTCTGTTTCTCCTTCCTAGTAAGGCATACCCTTCCCCACTAGTCCATTAATTTATATTTCATTTCTTTAGTTTTATGGATTGTAGTTTGGTTATCATTGACTTAACAACTAATATCCACATATAAGAGAATTCATACCATATTTATTCTTCCAAGACTGAGTTACCTCAATCAGGATGCTTTTATTCTAGTTCCATCCATTCAACTTTAAATTCCATGATGTTATTATTGATGTTATTATTTTTAACAGCTGAGTAATATTACATTGTATAATTATATTTTCATTATCCATTGCATTGTTTCCTATTTACCTATTATGTCTAATGTAGCAATGAACATGTTTGAACAAGTGTCCTTGTGGAAGCATCCTCAGAGTATACTCTCCAAAAGTGGTGTAGCTAGACCTTGAGGTATATCAGTTCCTATCTTTCTGAGGAACCATCACATTGATTTCCATAGTCATTCTATAAGTTTTACTCTTACCAACAAAGAGTAAGTGTTCCCCTTACTCTACATCCTTCCCAATATGAGCTGTCACTTATTTTATTGATCATAGGCATTTTGATAGGTGTAAGAACAAATTTCAAAGCAATTTTAATTTGCATTCCCCAGAAGATCAGGAATGTTGAGCAATTCTTTAAGTATCTTTCCGCCATTTGAGTTTTGGGGATTCTCTGTTTAGATCCATATCCCATTTTCATTGGGATTTTCATTGATTATTTTTTTATTGATATCCAGTTTTTTTCATTTTTAGTTCTTTTTACATTTTGAATATTAGCCTTTTACTGGATGATAGATGGTAAAAAAAAAATCGTTCCATTATGTAGGCTTCTGCATTGTCCAAGTGGCAGTGTGCTGTAAGAAGACCAATTGTTCTTTTCCTGGTTGCCCAGACTCCTGAAATAATCACACAGAAACTATATTATTTAAATCACCCATTAGCTCTAGCTTCATATTTGCTAACTCTTATATCTTAATTTAACTCATCTCTATTAGTTTGTGCATCACCACGAGGTCGTGGCCTACCAGCAAATTTTCAGCATGTCTGTCTCTGACTGTGGCTCCATGGCTTCTCTAAACTCCTCCTCCTTCTTCCAGCATTTAGTTTAGTCCCCCACCACCTAACGCTGTTCTTCCCTGCTCTGCTATAGACTCAAAATAGTTTCTTTATTAACCAATGGTATTCATAGCATACAGAGGAGAATCCCATATCAGCAGTGTCTTTTGCTGCACAGAAGCATTTTAGTTTGATGAGGTCCCATTTATTAGTAGTTAACCTTAGTGTCTGTGCTATTGATATTTTGTTCAGAAAGTTTTTTCTTATGCTAAAGAGTTCAAGGCTATTCCTCATTTTCTCTCTGTCAGATTATGTGTATGTAATTTAATGTTGAGGTCTTTATTTGTTGCTGAGTTTTGTGCATGGTGATGTTTATGGATATATCTGCATTCCTCTTCATACAGTCAACCATTTTGATCAGCACCATTTGTCCAAGATGCTGCCATTTTAAAGCATGTATTTCTGGATTCTTTATAAAACATGGATGTCTGTAGATGCATTTGTCTTTGGATTTTCTATTCAATTTCATTGACCAATTTGTCTGTTTTCATGCTAATGCCACATGGTTTCTACACCTATAGATCTATAGTACAATTTGAGTTCAGGTGTGGTTATGCCGCCAACAGCTCTTTTGTTATTCAGAATTGTTTTAGCCATCCTGGGTCTTTGTTTTCATATAAAGTTGAAAAAGTTGTATTTTATAAATTCTGTGAAGAATTTTATTAGAATTTTAATGGGGATTCTACTGAATCTGGAGATTACTTTTGGTAGGTGCCCAATTTTACATTAATCCTATAGAATCTTAATCATGGGAGCATTTTCTATCTTCTGATATATTTTTTAATTTATTTCTTCAAGATCTTAATATTTTATTATACAAGTGTTTTACTTGCTAAGTTTGAATCACCCCTAGGTATTTATTTATTTTAAGAAAATTGTGTAAGCTGTTGTTTCCTTGATAATATACTCAATCTACTCATCATTTGGACATCAGAGGGCTTGAGTTTTTGTGTTTATTTATATTCAAAATATTTTGCTGAAACTGTTAATGGACTGTAAAAGATTCCTTATAGAATATTTATGGTTATTATGAATACTATTATATCATATCATCTCTCTTATAAAGATGTTTTGACTTCTTCCTTTCTAATTTTTATACACATGTTCTCCTTCAGTTTCCTTATTAGTCTAAGTAATATTTCAAGTACTGTATTATGTAGATATGGAGGGAGTGAACAACCTTGTCTTGTTCTCAATTTTAATGGTAATGCTTTGAACTTCTCTCCATTTAAATTGATATTGGTTAGTGGCTTGCTGTAAACTGCCTTTATTATGTTGAGATATGTCACTTAAAGCTCTAATGTCTCTAGGTGTTGTAATAAGAGCTGTGAGGCTGCGTCCCCAGCACCCCAGCCGCCTAGCTAGCTTATGCCCCGAAATAACAACACACAAACTGTATTCATTTAAACACTGCTTGGCCCATTTCTATCTAGCCTCTTCTAGGCTAATTCTCTCATATTAATTTAGCCCATTTCTAATCATCTGTGTAGCACCACTAGGTGCGCTTACCGGGAAGATTCTAGCCTACGTCCATCCTGGGTCGGAGCTTTATCCATCAGTGTCTGCCCTGAGAGGAGCTGCGTGATGTCTCTGCTCTAGAGAGCAGAGCTGTCGAGTCTGAGCTCACTTCCTCTTCCTCCCAGCATTATGTTCTGTTTACTCCTCCCACCTATCTTTTAACCTATGAGGGCCAAGCAGTTCCTTTATTACTTAACCAATGAAATCAACAGATTGATATATGACATTCCAACATCATCTAGGACTTTGATTATGAAGGGTGGTAGATTTTGTAAAAGACTTTTTTTTTTTTGTCTCATGGGATGGTCATGTAGTTTGTGCCTTTTGGTTTGTTTGTATGGTGGATTACATTTGTTGATTTACATATGCAGAATTAACCCTGCATTTCTGGGATGAAGCTTCCTTGATAAAGGTGGATGACCTTTCTCATGTGTTCTTTTTTTTTTTTTTTTGCTGTGGAAGAAGAAACCTTTAATTCTAAGAGTCTTAAACAGAGGATCTTTTAACTTCAATAGTTGATGGTTAGCCAGGACAACATAAAAAGACTTCATTCCAAAATTATGATAGTAGTTACTTTCCATATATGTTATTTCCATATATGTTATGTAAGATTGCTTCATACTTCAAAATGAATGTATTAACAGAATAATGTTCATTAATTTTCATAGAAAATGTAGCATTTTGGACAATATGATGTTGACCTGCAAGAAACAAGACAAAATGACACCCATACAAAGAAACATAATTCCAGAACATACTGCTATTGAATAGACATTGTATAAGAAAAGATAACTTCAATAATGAACACAAACTTAAATACATCTATTCTTAATCTATAGTTTATGTAAATTAAAATATAAGTAATAAGAAATGTAAGAGGAAAAGTTTTTCCATCTTGTCTCAATGAGATCTATATTTGGTTTACCTGAAACTCATCCTCATTTGCTTACCCCCTCCCTGACAAATCTTGTGAGAAAATGCCCAACGCTGTTCTAAAAGCTGTGAGTTGAAATGTACAGCTAACTACATGTTTTTGTATTGGCTTTGTGGGAGCCTAGACTGTTTGGATGCTAACCTTCCTAGACCTGGATGGAGAGGGGAGGACCTTGGACTTCCCACAGGTCAGGAAACCCTGACTGCTCTTTGGACTGGAGAGGGAGGGGGAGAGAAGTGGGGGGAGGGGGAGAGAAATGGGAGACGGGGAGGAGGTGGAAATTTTTTTCAAAAAAAAAAATCAAAGTTCAAATTGAGAGTTGGCCTTAAGAAACTGCCTGAAGAGAAACAGTTCTAAAAGAAGTACCTCTAATGCATTTTGCAAAGGTCTTCCAAAGGCAAAGAACCCAGAATGAGTACATCCTTGTTGTGAGTTGCAGGGAGAAATACAGCAATCAAGCAATTTAACAAATCTCATGTGTTCTTGAATTTTGTTTGCAAATATTTTATTGAGAATTGTTGCATCCATGTCCATAAGGGAAATTAATCTGTAATTGTCTTTCTTTGTTGGATCTTTATGTGGTTTATGGGATAGTGTAACTGTGGCCTCATGAAACAAATTTGACATTGTTTTCTCTGTTTTTGTTTTGTGGAATTAAGAACTATTGAAATTAGCTCTTTTTTGAGATTTAGGAGCATTCTATACTAAAACCACCTGCCCCTGCCCCCCCCCCCCACTTTTTCATTTTTTAAACTTGGTTGGGAAACATTTCATGACTATTTTTACTAACTAGGTATTTTAGGTCTGTTTAAATTGTTTGCCTTTTCTAAATTTAACCTTGTTAGGTGGTATACATTTAGAAAATCGGTTTCTTTTTGATTTTCCGCTTTGATAGTGTGCACATTTTTAAAACATGTTCTTATTTATGATCCTCTCTCTTTTCTTGGTGTCAGTTGTTATGCACTCTTTGTTATTTCTAACTTTATTAACTTGGATCTTCTCTTTGTCTTTTAGTTTATTTTCCTAAGGGTTTGTCAATCTTATTGATTTTTCTTAAAAACTTAACTCTTTGTTTCATTCATTTTTTGTACTATTTTGATTTTTATTATTTTTAATCATACTTTTTCTTCTCCCCACCCTCCTCCTAGATCATCCCCACCTCCATACCACCCCACCCTGTTTTATCTCTGTCTCCTAAAATTATCTATTCTATTTTTTCTTTTTTATTATTGATTTTATAGAGCTATACATTTTTTTCTGCTCCCCTCCCTTTCTCTCCCCTCCCCTTCTATTTCTATTGACAGCATTTAGACTGTACTCTTTTTAATTTGTGAGATTAATGATTTTCATCCATAAATAATGAGAAAGTGTTGTTGCAAATTTAGGTCATGCATTGCCCTGAATTGGGTCTCAGCATTAGAGAGTGAATGTGTGTGAGAGGGAGGCCTAATGTTTGATGATTTTTCCCTATCAATAATAAAATTTAAGTTATTAAACATTGAAAAACAAAATTGTGTCTGAGAATATTCTCCCTAATATATAAAGTTCAAAATAATGGACCTGTTTGTTTTGAAGGATGGGACTCGGGTGGAAGAATTTGCCCACTATAGTAGAGTTGAAAGAAAACATTTACTTGTACTTGTACAAGGTGTCGTTCTCTCCATCCAATGATGGCAGTCGTCATTGGTCACTGTTCATTCCTGTGTAGTTAAGGTGAACTGCTGTGAATGCAATGTTCCTTACGTACTGCTTCCCATGTCTGCCTGTGATATTCAGTTACAGTAAGTTCTGTTAGCACCTTTCTTATGCTTTCCCACTGAGCAGAACTGAGCTGCGGCTTTTCTATTTGGGGCATATTATCTGGTCCAGGCTTGAACTGAGCACCCATTATCTTTCTCGTTTCTCAAATCTGACTTCTTTTAATATTATGTTTCATTTCAGAATTAATCTGTTACCGTCTTATTTTTTTAACTTTGTGTCTATGACCCATTTTCTAACAATCCTACACAAAGTATATTAGAATTAATTCCTAACATTGGCTTTGGAGACTCCATCATGGGGCTCTCCACCTAAGGTAAAATTACAGTAAGGTAACTGATTCTAAAATAACCTAAAAGGATTTGTTGTGGAAGTTAAACTAGAATTTATTATAATGAATAATTCACTCCAAATACCTGGGAAGAATGACAATAATTCTAAGAACTGTTAATTTGAGAATAAAATAGCATGCCACTTCCTCAATTAAATTATCTTGGGTGAGTGTTCACTTATTTATATTTGATTTACAAGCTAAATTATTTTTATTTGAGTTTTAGGATTAAATTCCCCACCCCATTCATGACATCTCTCTTTCCTTGAATCTTGTGCAGATGAGCACTAACTGCCCAGTAGCTCTCAAAACCAGGGCCAGTGACCTGCCTTTAGTAGGCCAATGAAATCACCAAGTAACAGTGGAAAGCAGAGGGGAAAAGATTTGCTCAATGTGGTCAGGTATAAAAGGAAACAAGGCACTACAAGTACGCCGTTCCAGCAAAGGAGTTCATTTTTGTGGTTTAACATTGGGTTTAGGTTGAAAAGGAGAGAAATGTGCAGAGCTAAGCAGTCCCAGTCAGCTTGTGGTTCTTTTATCAGTGACTCCAGGCTCCATTCTCTCCTGCAAGGGGGTCAGATGTGTACTCTTCTTTTCTGGGAGACGAGTCCCCTGTCTAGATGGCAAAAGACAGAAGTTTTTTCTTCTTCAGGAAGTTCCACTTCCTCAGGTTTTATTGTTTTAAGGTTCCAACAGCCAAAAGGAGAGGCATCAGTATCTCTTGAAAATCATCACTCCTGCAGGGTGGCTCATGTATCCATACTTGTGTGTCTTATTTTCTTCTGCAAGTCACTCTTTTTCTTTCTTAATCTTCATGAATTAGCATATACTAAAATGTCTATAATGAAATCATGAATTTTGCTACATCCTAGTGTTCATGGTGGTTTTGGAGATCTTAGCAGGCCAAACTGGAGTTCCTAACTTCCTTACTAAAAATAATTTCAGTTTGGCCTGCTAAGATCTCCAAAACCACCATGAACACCAGGCTGCTGAGGGTGGCAATGTCATGCTATTCCCTGTCCCCTTACCACTAATAATTGTATAACTTGAACTGTAAGTTGATCTCATTACAACTGAAGTAAGCAGAGAATAGTTTAATTAAAGGATATGGCCCAGTGTCCCAGGTCCTCACTCTTTGCCTCACATCTCTGCTTCAATAATTCTAATTGCAACATAAAGTTTTAATAGAGAGGTAAATAGGGTGGTGGGAAATAGTTAAGGTCATTTTATATCTTGATGAAATGGTTAATTCACTTAATTAAACTGACTAATTTCAGGAAGTGGGAATAAACACAAAGTCAATAGCCACAAGAGATTTCAAGATGCCAGAATTGGAGCTTGATTACATAGAGAAGGTAATGGAGAGTAAAGCTTAAGGTGACATGAAAGTTTCTGTCTATTAAAAAACAGAAATAAAGACAGATATCCAAAAAAAATCTGCTTTGTGTTGTAAATAAATGGAGTTCATTTCTTTATCAACTTAAATTGGGTTGTTATTAAAGCCTCCAAGATTTGATTACTAAAAAAAATGGCAAAAAGCATCTGGAAATCAGGAGATAATTTTACCTGGCATTTAAGGACCATCACTACTTCAAGAATTGAACTAAAAGAGTTGGCTAAATTATTTTAGGAGAACAGCAGAGGAGTTGTTCAGAGATTAAGAGTGCTTACTGCTCTTACAGAAGACCTGAGTTCAGTTCCTACCGCCCAAACTCATTGAACAGCCTGTAGCTACAACTCCAGAAGATGACTCTCTCTTCTTGCCTCCATGGGAACCTACAGAAAAAAAAGAATATATAGGTAAAATTAATGAGGAAATAATGAAATATTTTTAGAGTAACATAGAAGGTAGAGCCTGGCAAAGAACTGAGATAAAGGAAAATTGGAATGTTTCCATATGGCATTAGAGGTGGAAGTTAATAAAGGAGAGAGAGAAAATAGAAAATTGTAAATACCTTTGAGGATTTCATAAGGGTATTAACATTGCTTTGTCTGATATTAGGGTCACCTTAAGACTTTGCTAGAAAATATATACCAAGTAAATATTTCATCTCAATAATTTTTGTTTAATGTGGCACTTTGCATTAAGAGTTACTTTTCTGGTTGCAGCAACCAAATACTTCACAAAAGCACTTAAGGAACTAAGGTATATGCCATCTCACCATCTCACAGTTCAGAGAGAAACAGTCCACTGAGGCAGGAGCTTGAGGAAACTGCTCACATTGCAAATTCAGTCAGGAAGCAGAGAGCTGATTCTCTGCTCACTTTATCCATTTATACAATTTATAACCCGCAGCATTGAACTTTAGCATTGACAGTAGACCTGTGACAGTTACATTAATGTAGAAAATTCCCCACAGGCATGAACAGAGTTGGGTTTCCATGGTGATTGTACTTCCAAACAAGCTGAAAGCAGAGATCAACCATCACATAAGACTATTTCTGACTAGACTGATCATCTATTTTTACTTATAGCTGTTCAGGTCTTCTGACTGTAGAGATGGTCTGATCAGTTCTGACACAATAAAGCTAACTTTTGAGAAAAAATTTGCACAAGCTACTTTTTGAGTTTTAGTGTGAGGTCCTCATATACTACTAGATTTGTTTTAAGGGTGGTTGAAAGATGATTGAATGAAGAGAGTTATTACAGAATACAATAAAGAATATATAGTGGGTGTGATAAAGAAAAATAAAACAAACAAAGAGACCCCACAACTATCTTTCATTTTTTTTTTAAAGCATACATGGGCAGCCTGTGTATGGTGGTTCTGTTGAACTGGTCCATTTTGGGGTTCATGGTCTAAGTTGATGAGGACAACTGGCCAGGACTCTTCCTGAAGAGGGCACCAGATCTCATTATAGATGGTTGTGAGCCACCATGTGATTTCTGGGAACTGAACTCGGGACCTTTGAAAGAGCATGCAGTGAAAGAGTCATCTCTCATGCCCAACACCAATAATATATGTTATGTTTAAAAACAAACCCTGCTATGTAGCTGTATGCTCACAGCTTGTGTGTTGATAATACCTTTCCTTATCTCAAATATTTGGAAATGAGCACTGTAGAAATATTACTTCAGCATAACTAAAACATTCTACTGCATCTCTCCGTACATTGCTACTATTATTTACAATTTATAATAGCACCAATCCTGTATATAGTTGCTGAGACAGAAACTCCCAAATCAGGGACTGGTGAAATGTGGCATACGATGTGGACCCACACTTGGTTCCTGTAAAGAGCTGGCATCCACATGTGATAATTTCTTCCCTTGGTCTGTGTTTTTGAAGAAAAGCAGAGCAAGATCTACAGGGCTGCCTTTACTTTTTATAATTTGTATGTCTGGATATTTATATGTTCATGATATGCATGTGTGTATGTGCTTATAGAAGAATGGGGGTGAATGCCTATTTGCATAAGTCCAAATTCACATGAGCACAAGTGCATCTGAAGACCAAAAATCAACCTTGGTTGTTTTCCTCAGTCACTATCCATCTTGTTTACAAGAAAGTGTCTTTCCCTAGCCTAGACATCACAATTTATCTGGAATCACTGACTAACAAACCCCGAAGACCCTAATGTCTCTGCCTCATCAACAGTGGGATCACAAGCAGACCATACCCTGTTATATTCCAACCTATCTTCAAATCCTGTGACATGGGCTTTGTATTTCAATATACTAATTTTAGGGTAATATTGTGTCCAAAATATTGAGTCAAATGAAGAAATATGAAGACATTTTACATTGGCAAGCATTATATAAATGTAGAGTCTGCAGGACTTTGTTATGATTATATTGGCATAAAATCACATGATTTGAAATTTGTCACATTTTTCCTTGCTACATGTGAAGGTCAGTAGTAATTGGATTTATACTGGTGTGCAACTGATTGCTGAAGCTTCCTTACTATGCATTACTGAATTATTATGCTCTTTTAGAGCCCCTCTGCTGCACATATTCTTGGCCTTAGCAAACACTTTCTCATTTTTAAAATGAATACTTCTGTGTTTGTTTTTGCACATATATGTGCATATATTCATATGCATATATATGTGTGCACTCCTAAACATGTATGTATATACATACAAATCCATTGTCCAATGTTTGGGGTCTTTTTCATTGGCTCTCCATATTATGTTTTGAGACAGAATCTCTCATTGGAATTTGGAGCCTAGCAATAATCTAAAATTTGTGCCAATGAGCATGTATGATCCTCCTGTCCCCACTTCTCCACTATGAAATCAAGGACATGCAGCACAGTGCAATGAAAAATAAGTATAATTGAAGAAAACTTTTCAGCTGCTGATAAATTTAATTAAATAATTTACTTCATATGCTAAGTTATCAGTATTGTACACTTAGCATCATTTCTATTGCTATAGTAAAGGTGTGTTGAAAAAAACAACTCAGGGAAGAAAGGTTTGTTCACTGACAATTCCATGCTATAGTCCATTACCTGGGGAGGGTCAAAGCACAATATTGGGAGACCTAGTTACATCACACCCCTAGTCAAGACCAGAGAGAAATTAATGCAAGATGTTTAGCACTGAGAGAGTTTTATCCTCTTTTATATAGTTTAGAATCCAACCCCAAGGAATTGTGCTGCCCAAAGTGGCCTGGATCTTCCCACATCAATCAATTTAATCAAGACAAGTATCTATGCAAGTCTGCAAGACAACCTGAGATAGACAATTCTTCTTCCTGGATAATCTTAGATTATAGATTAATTTCTAGAAATCATATTAATCTACCCAAATATTTCTACATATTCTATAGTGGTAGCTAAATGTAATCTCAAAGAAATGTTTCTCAATAGATCATCTACTAACTGTTAAAATATGTTAATGTAAAAGCTATATGAGCAGCTGGTTGTGACTATTATTGATATAGCAGAGTACGATATTGAAGAAAATCTTGTTCTCTCTACATTTAGATTAAATTTGAGGGGAGATACAACTTGCTACTTCAAGTAGCTACAGAAGGCTTCTCCATTGGCCTCTGGATATTTTATGTGATTATGTTGAAGTTTAGAACTATTTCATACATGCCACTCTCAGAATGGTAGATTGGTGATCCCATCCTAAATCTTCCCCAGGTTCAGTCAGAATTTTTATATGGTGTCTTTACCAATTGCTTGTCCCATTTCTTTTACAAAAAGCCTAACAAAGTTAAGCTATTAATCATCACAGTTTGATATCACAGTCCGTGTTGAAAGGAAGGGCATAGCAGCACAAATATGAACCAGTTGGTCACATTGCATTTGCAGTCAAGAAGCAGAGAGATGCACGCTGGTGCACAGTTCACTTTCTATTCTCTTCTTTATTCAGTCTTGGATCCCAGGACAAGGAAAGATGTTTATATTTAAGTGGGACTCCCCAACTCAAGTGAACTAATCCAGAGAATTCCTAACAGAGATGCCAGAAGTTTTGTCTTCTGGGTGAGTCTGGATGCTATCAGACTTACAATCAAGTTTCACAAACACACTACTCATTCTCACATACAAAATGCTTCTGTGACACAGGCTAATAGACTGGAGCATGAGGTCTTCTCTCCTGTCTCAGCAAAGACCTGAGTCTCTGTGTCCTTCTAAGTTTACTATGCTGACATTGTGACTCAACATTGATGTGGGAGGGTCTTCTGTTTTATGTTGATTTCATTGGCTAAAGAACCTTCCTTAGGTGGTGGAGTAGACAGAACAAAATGCTGGAAGGAAGAGGGAAGTGAGGCAATCACCATGCCTCTCCTCTCTGGGTCAGACGCGATGGAGCCAGCCACTAGGTCAGACATGCTGAATATTTCTTGGTAAGCCACCACTTCATGGTGCTACACAGATTATTAGAAATGGGTTAGGCAAGATGTGAGAATTAGCCAATAAGAGGCTGAACCTAATGGGCTAGGCAATGTTTAAAATGAATACAATTTGTGTGTTGTTATTTCGGGGCATAAACTAGCCAGGCGGCCGGGTGCCAGGCGGCAGGAACACAGCCTGCTGCTCCTTCTACACAACATCATGGAATCGCAGAGTGCAATGTTTGTTAAGTAATGCAGTTCAATGAGGCCATGAAGGCAGAACTGTAGAGAGTGAATTAAGAAGAACTGGAAGAGCTCTCGAGGCTCTCTTTTTACTACATTGATAGAAATGAGACCTGAACCATCTCCAACCAAGAAGATCTTCACCTGAACCCACAATGGCCATCTATTTAATATTATTATTATTATTATTATTATTATTATTATTATTATTATTGACTCCTGGTATGAAACTTGGGACCTTGTTTATACAAGGCAAGAGCTTTACCTCCTGGACTGTCAGCCCCTGTCATCATTTCTTAAAAAGTGTAGTATTTATTTAATACTTAAAATTCTTAAAAAGTGGCCCCCATTTATTTCCAGAGTGGGTTAATGACTACCTTTATCTCTGGTAGCAGGTTTTGAGAGTGTTGTATGTCTCGTCTTACTTTCAATTGTTCCCTCTACTTCACATATTCTGTTAAAGATGTGAGCTTTCAACCTCTGGTAATAAACTCTCTCATCTTTAATGTTGCCTTTGGCTATGGTGTTTTATCACAGCAAAATAAAGGTAATTAGCACACAGGCACATACACAGCCACACCCAGCTCTTTTACAGAGGTACTGGGATTTAAATTCAGATCATCATGCTTTTGCAGCAAATCTTGATACCCCATGAGCCATTTTCCCAGTCACTGTTTCAGGAGATTCTTTTTCTATAACAATTTAGTTATTTTTATTTGGCTTATATAAGTTTTTGTTTGTTTATATGTATGTGTATTACCTCTGTTCTTGATGCTGCAGAAGCCAAAAAGGGGGTGGGCATAAGATCCCTTAGAACTGTAGAACTGGAGTTACAGATCTTATTAAGCTATCATGTGGGTTCTGGGAACCGAACTCTGACCCTCTGCAAAAGCACACTGTGTTCTTAACTATAGAGCCATCTCTCCATTTCCCCACCCCCACAGAAGGTTATGGATGAGCCCTATAGGGTGGGAAGATGCTCATCACCCAAAACATCTTAATGACCTAAGCGAAGAATAAAAGAATATATTAGCAGCTGTTGGTAATAACACAAAAGGTCGTTGGACATGCTCTCCAAAAACAATGCATATAAGGATATTCCATGATTAGACAAAGGTTTAGAAAATGATCCAACTCTCAGATTTGCAATACAGAACAGTCCAGAAAATGAAGTTAATATATGATCTTATGTAGTAAGTACCTGAGGTAAGGTATTCAAAACACCCATTATTATATAGGAGTATAATGGGACCTGGACCATTCTTTCCATCAGAGAGGGAAGGGTCAGAAAACTCAGAAGACAAACAAATGGTCACCTGTCTGGGAAAACTAAAGGCTGGAAGATGCTCCAGGACTCTTCCCCAATTTACACAAGAAGTAACCAACTGTGGAGGCAGAAGACTCTCACTATCCCTGCTTCAAGGGAGATAGTTCTCAGACTGCCTGTAAGCTCTGCAGAGCTCTACTAGTATAGCTTGGTTAAGCTTGGGTGGGTTTTTTTAGTAATGCAAATTAAAGAACAGCCAAGCTTAGACAGTGAAGGTCAAAAACAGAAAGCTAGTGAAGGCATAATTTAACAAGGAGGCTATGTTCTACCTCAGAAAGCAGCAGAATTTGGCAGCTTCAGCCACATGGTTCTGACTTTAGAGTTAAGAATAGAAGAAAAGTGTTATGGAAATTGTCTGCATGCCTAAGGAATGGCACTAAGGCCAGTCATGTGTCAGGGGAATCACTGAGTAGAGCCTAGCAGAGAGGCCATTGTGTGAAGTTGAGAAGTTGAAGTCTAGATTGCCTTGGAGAATCCAAGATGTTACAGATGCCAGAGTCATGAGATACCTGTCAAGAAGAACTGCTAACTGGTAGTGGAATGAGCCCAAAAGAAAGAAGTGTGTTTCAGTCAACAAAACTGAACAGTGTTAAAAAGCTGAAGAGCCTTTCAATGCAAAGTTTGGAGTTTACCCAGCTGGTTTTCAGTCATGCTTGGTCCAGTATTTCCTCACTATTCTTCCTTCCATACATTTTGAAATGGTAGTGTATATCATATGTCATTATATCTTGTAAGTATGTGATCTACTTTTTATTTTACTTTGCAGTGGATTATAGTTAAGCACGAATCTCAGGAGAGACTTTGAACTTTTAAACATTGTTTTGATTGTGATAGACTATGGGAACTTTTGTAGTTGGGTTAAGTGCATTTGCATTATGATATTGTTTAGGTTTATGGGGGACATGCAGTGAAATGTGGTAGTTTGAATGTATTTGACCCTCATAAGCTCCTAGGTAATGATGCTATTAGGAAGTGTAGCTTTATTGGAGTGGATATGGCCTTGTTGGAGAAAATATATCACTATGGGGGCATACTTTGAGGTTTTCTATGCTCAAGATATTGCCCAGTGACTCAGTAAAATTCCTGTTACCACTGAGGTAAGATGTAGGACTTTTAGCTCTAGTTCCATGTTGCCATGCCACCCCCCCATGATAATAATTGACTGAACCTCTGAAACTATAAGCAACCCCACAAAAATAAATGTTTTAATTTATTAGAGTGTAGAAGGAGCTGTGGGCAGGCCTTCTTTTTGTCCCGCCCGGCTCCCACATGGTTAGCTTTACACCAGAAATAACAACACACAAACTATTCATATAAACATTGCTTGGCCCATTATATCTAGCCTCTTCTTGGCTAACTCTCATATCTTGCTTAACCCATTTGTAATAATCTGTGTAACACCACAAGGTGGTGTCTTACCAGGAAAGATTCAGCATGTCTGACCTGGTGGCTGGCTCCATCGCATCTGACCAGAGAGGAGAGGCATGGCAATTGCTTCACTTCCTCCCAGCATTCTGTTCTGCTTACTTTGCCTACCTAATTTCTGTCCTATCAAAGGGCCAAGGCAGTTTCTTTATTAACCAATGAAATCAACACAAAACAGAGGACCCTCCCACATCATTAGAGTTTCTACGATCATGGGTGTGTCTTCACAGCAATAAAAAGCCTAACAAAGACACCAGTTCTCACTCTGCCAAAAAATGTGGAAGGGTCTGGGAGAAGAACTTATCCAATCATGGCTGGGTCCATACAACAAAGAGGTCTTTCTCTTCTAGAAGCTCTGCACAACCTGCTGGAAATAGTAAACTAAATCTGTCCTCATCCAGAAAACCAGCAATGGCTACTTTTTATCTTAACTTCAGCATTGTAGAGGAGGCAGCTTTGCTTTGATGTATGTGGCCTTCTGACCCATTTATATGGGTCCTATGGAGTTAAACTCTGAGGAACTAAGCCCTTTATAAGCTATCTCTTTCACATAGAAATTTTTATTACTTTTATGTAATTCCCAGCCTTGACTGATGGGCTTAGCCAGGTATGCATTGGACACAATGAAAATGAAAACATGGAATCTAAGGCAGGTATTTCACTCATGAGCCCATGGCCACCCTTGTCCCATGCTTAATGAGGATACTCAATACTCAAATATTCTTTCAACACTTTGTTTGAATAAGTGTTCTGTAATCCCATGTGTTTAAGGTCTGGGTTTCACCTTTGGGCAATTGAAAGGAGGTCAAAACTTTCTTAAGGAATCCTCATTGGAAGTCTTATCATATAAAATTCTAATCTTGAAGGGGATTTTAGGGCCCAAGCTCTTCTCTTTTCTTCCACTCCTGAACCACTCTGATGTTCTCTGTTTTTCTTACTGTGCCCCACAACAAAAATTGCTGCAGCATCACAAGCCCAAAGGTTAGATCCAAGGCCAAGAATTATGACTAGAAACCTGTAAAATCAATCTTTCCTCTATATGTATACATACCTCAAGTGGCTTCTTGTGGTGACTAAAAGCTGACAAGAACAGGAAAAGGACAGAATACCATGGTTAGGATAAGTGTTCTTAAGTGTTCCCCCATGAAACCATATATTAAAACCTTTTTTCTGTCCTACAGAGTTTTTGGGAGATAGCAGAAGGAATTTATATTGCCAGAAGAGGGCCATGAAAGGGGACACTGTGCTCCTGACTCCTTTATGTTTGTTCCTCTACTTCCAACCACTATGAGATTGACAGATACGTTCTTCCATGGGCTTCCTTCCATGTCTAATGCCTTACTACAGCCTGGGTCATGCTGTTTATAAAATAAACCTTCAACAAAAGCTTTTCTGCCTCATCAAATGACTATCTCAGTCATTTTGTCACTGTGATATGTGTGTTTATATAGTGGTGGTGTGGGGGTGTAGTTAGTAGAGAAGCAGCATGGGAGTTGGATTGGAGTAATCATATCAGGAGATTTGATCAGGGACAAATCAGGAGCTTTATTTTTCAGGGTTCTGATGTAAGAGTTTAAGGGTTTTACTCAGCATAAGATAAGAATCCAGTGTGATTTAGAGTTGAGAAAGGAAATAATCTGACATGAAACTTTCTCTGGAAGTAGGGAACACTGGAGGCTTGAAAGTCAAAGGTGATTGGTGAAGAAACTGCTAGGAGAAAGGTGATGACTATATCAGTTTAAATCAATTTAGAAAGTTTATATCAGGAAGACATTTTGGAAGGTTGTTGATTGCTCCAGTTCTGGAGCTCTGCTAGTGGGAACATCAAATAAATTTGCTGACAGAGTGACGGTGCTGTGAGACCAAAAATGAATCCTGAATGAGATCAAATGAAGATAGTTGCTTCCTCAAAAACCACTCCCAGGCATGATCATGAAAACAATCAAACAAGAAAACATGAGACAGATTCTCCCAAAGGACCCTTTGGCCACTGCTCAAATCAAGTTGCCAAGTCATAAGAGAGCAAGGTAAGTCTGAGGAGCAAGCACAGCCAAGGAGAATATTAGGAAACACAGCTACAGTTTGGCATTTTATAAGAAAAATGTAAAATATTAGTTGACTTAAAAAAGAAACCATAGGGAGACAGGATGGAAACATGTCATTTTGAGAACATGAAAAGGAAGGTGGTCCCCTACCCAGGCATCTATTTGAAATTTGTCATCAGCACTAAACAATTTAGCACATTTGACTCTGCTTAAGGCTCCTCTTACCTTCCCAGGCTTAAATATTTAATTTTCTAGGAAACATACCAGAAATGTCATTTATCGTGAAAACCTTCTTGAAACCATACAGCTTTGGTCTTGCTATATCACATTGCAGTCTGGTGAAAGCATCTCCAGAACCTTTTTTTGTTTGTTTGTTTGTTTGTTTTAACTTATAAAAAAACGGGGGGGGGGTAAAAAAGCAGGAGACATTGTTTAGTAACCTACAGTGTAACTTGAGAGTCATCAAAGAACTCTATGTGTCTAATTGCAAAATAATTAATCAGAATCCTCCCTTGAGGAAGCTGTACCTACACTTGGGTATATGTTACTGTCCCTGGAAAGGCTATACCCACATTTGAGTGTGCTTTTTCTTCTGAGCACCTCTTTCTCTCTTACCCTTTGTGCTTAAGCCTATAAACTATCTATTCAATCATAGCTCTGCTTCACAAAATAATTAGTCCTGAAACTTTCATTGTCCAGGAATAGAATCCCTGTTTGGTCTAAATAGTTGTTCCTGAGAGATTTGGATAACTAATTCTAAGGCTGTGAAATGTGGTAATGTATTCCAATGTTTGTCAACTCACTGCTAACAATAGATTAGAAAAGTGTTACTGTGGGACAATGGTCTCATACCCTGTAAAGCTTTGTCACTTATATTGGCTTAATATAGCCAATTCCTTCCTTCCTAGCCATGCAGGAAGTCTAGGCAGAGGTTCACTGTGCCAGATGCAAAGGAAGCAAGACGAGAATGCCTCACTGCTAAAGGTACCAAGCCATGTGGCTAACACAGACAAGAATTTTGGGCTAATGTAAGATGTAAGAGTTAGTTAATAAGAAAGCCTGAGTTAATAGGCCAACCAGTTTATAATTAATGTAGACCTCTGCGTGTTTCTTTGGGACTGAATGGCTATGGAACCAAGTGGGACAGAAACTTGTGTCAAGAGAGTGTTATAGTCAGCATGTTAGTAGACCCAGTGTGTAGCAATGATACTCTTCTTGAGTAATGAGTGGCATCTGTTGCTGTGGCCATACATGGTGAAAAGAGAAATTGCTAGGCCTGTATCCCATCAGAAGACCACCAATATAATGGTAGGGACTTCACTTTCTTGCGTCTATTCCACTTTGTATTAGGACCTCAACATGTGCCTTTAGAAGTGGCATGCACTTTTATCATGTAGTTTAAATATAGTATTATACACTAGAATGGTAAGGAAGATGTAGCTTCCAAAGAGTCAAAAAGTGCCTTAAAAGCTGCCGAGGGAGAAATGCAATCAATAATCCTACCCAGTTTTATGTTTATGAACTACATCAATGACCAGAATGGTAAGATATCCCTAAAGGTGAAATAATGGCATTCATATCTTGACAGAAATCAACAGTTAGTTACACTTAAGGTCAACAAGAAGGAAATCATATCTGGTACAGGAAATCTAGCTAATCATCCAGGGCTTGGGAGGTCATGGTTATTAGAGAAGAACCTAAAATCTCTACTTTTCTAAACCAGCATAATACTAAAACAAATTTTAAAATGTATCTTTATACCCACAGATAAATGTGGGTTTCACTTCTCATCTAAGAAGATTCTCATTATAGTAGCCTGAGACCAGTATAGAAAACCACACTAGTCAAAATGTAGATATTAATTATTGTGGGGCACCTAGTTCCAACAGATATATCTATAATAACTTCTGCACCTAAGGCACAAGGAAAATCTTGAAAGAAGGGGCAGAAATATTTTAGGAGCCAGAAGAACAGGAAATCCATTATAAGATGGTGTCTTTTTGAAATGACAGGAATACTTTACCTGTGATATCTCCACAATATGGCTGCTTTAACAAAACCTTAAATGATAACAACAGTGAATGTTCTAATGTGTAAAAGGGAATCTATCTGGCCTATGCATAAACAAATAATGATTGCCAAGATAGAAAGAGTTATATTTTCCCACTGATGAGCCTCCAATTGGTTATCTGATATCAACTGGTCATTTCTGAAAAAAAATACATACTCAAGTTAAATGAATTCAGAAGGCTCTATTTATTCCTTTATGTATACATATGCACACAAACACACACACACACACAGAGGCTAATAAAGAAATGGAGGCCATGGAATTGATACAGAGTAAAGGGAAACAGAAAGTGAGACAGGAAAGGGTACAAATTATATAATAATATTCTAATAAAAATTTTAAAAATATTTAAAAATAGAGAAAGGGCAATATGTAAAAGATAAGACAATTTGAATAAAATTAAGAGCATCCATTAAAAATAGCTTAATACTGCTTCAGGGATTATTCCAAATTTGCCATGCTAATATATTTCTAATATAAGCCAATGTGGGTGATACTATACAGTGATGCTCTGAATATCTTTACATATGTTTATTATTAAACAAAAGCATAAAACTTATATAGAGTAATAGAAGATATAATCCCAGCAGCCCTACAGCAAGATGAGAGTCAGAAACAATAAATCAGCCAGAAGCACATGGACCAGCTAACCTAGAGTTTACAACATAATGGTAAACAACAGGAGAAATCATGACTCAAAACAAGGTGGGATGATAAAAAGTTATTCTTTGACCCCTCATGTATACCATGGTACTGAAACACCTGCTCTCATACAAACATACACATAAATAATAAAAATATTTAAATGCATTCATAAATATATAGAAGATACAAGTACCTTTTGCTGAGACTGTAAAAGTGGCTGGAGGAAACGTGGATTTAGAAAATTCATTGTGTTTCGAGTGTTTCTTCCTCCAGCTTGGCTCTTCTCCCAGTACTCCTTGGGACTAACCAATCTGAGACTTACCTTTCCACATATGACATAAGCAATAACAACTAAGTCAATGGAGTTTGAGATTTTTGTAGGAAAGTCTCCTAGATGACTTGGGTCATAGTAAAGGTTCTAAAGAATTAAGAAAGTTATACAAGTAGATATGATAAAACCTTCCATTTAAAGGGGCTGGATTTTCCTTCCATGTTCTGTGTTACTATTTTATATTTTCTTTCTCCAGTTTAGTGAGTAACTCTTGCCTTTTACTAGAGTTGTTTTGATTAACTTTGGCCCTCTATTCACTTTCATTTGCTTTCATCTCCCTTGAAGCACACTTGTTATTAAGTTGTAGATAGCTTTTTGGGGGCACACTAATTTCCTGAAGATTTCTTTCCCACACCATATCAGTGTCATTTATCTCCTTGTTTTGTTTGACCACAGTCAGTACTTTCTTTTGTCTCATGGAGCCTCCTTGAAGAGCTGCACAGCTCTCATTGCTATTACAAATAGGAGATGAGAATACCCACTATCTACAGTCATTGTGTTTCCAGAAACATATGCTACACAAGTCAATTAAATCATAGAGGCAGAAATAAACTCTGAGGTCAGGGGTTCTTTCATGTTCTCTTCATGTAGTCTTAAACTACAAACCCTAGATTTAGAGATGTACACATGTGATGTACACTTGATGGTTAGTGTTAAATAATAACTTGACAGAATCAACTAGAAGATAAGCCTCCAGGAACATGGGGATGGATGACATAAGATTAGTGTGGGAGTTTGAAAAAAAAGACCCCCCAAAGGGAATGGCATTGTTAGAAGCTGTGGCCTTATTAGAGGGAGTATGTCACTTGGGAATGGGTTTTGACATCTCTTATGCTTAGTCTTCTCCCAGTGGGATAGACCACTTCCTGTTGCTTACAAGACATAGGACTATCAGCTACTTCTCCAGCATGATGTCTACATATATACTATCATCTCACACTATGATGATAATGAACTAAACTTCTGAACTATATGAGACAGTGCAATTAAATATTTTCCCTTATAAGAGTTGCAATGTACGTGGTGTTTTTTCACAATAACAAAAGCTCTAAGACAGGTAGTGTAAAGAGTTTTACTCTGTATCACCAGCTCCCAGATAATGACATGGAGCCTAATTATTAACTATGAAATCTCAGCATTAGCTAGTCTTATCCCACTAGCTCTTCTAATTTAAATAAACTAGTTTTTCTTGTTCTATGTTTTGTCATATGGCTTTGTAACTCTTCTCTCTGTACTGCTCATGCTGCTTCCTCTGTGTCTGACTGGTGACTCTATGTGCTTCTTCCCAGTTCTCTCTCTGCCCTGAAGTTTCACCTGTATATCCTATCTATTGGCCATTCTTCTTTTTATTACACCAACCACAGCAATACATTTTTACACAGTGTACAAATAACCCACAACAAATTAGTCTCTGAGAATGTCCATGAGTGAATATCTTGACTGCATAATTGATGAATCAAGATACATCTTAGTCATACACTAAGTCTGGGCAAGGAACAATGGCTGTTTAGAGTGAAGAAAGCAAGCTTAGCATGGATTCATTACTCTCAGATGCCTGACTGAAGCTGATATGACCAGTTGCTTCAACCTTTTGCTGCCTGATTTCCTTGTGTTATGGCCTATACCCATAAATTTAAACTAAAACAAGACTTTAACCCATTGAGTTATTTTTCCCTCCAGAGAATTTTAGCTTAATAAGAAACAGCCAAGTAAACAAACAAACAAAAACCCATTAAGGTGTCCACCCTTACTGATTAGCCAATTTCTATCATAACATTTCTTTGAAATAATTAGAGAAGAAATTAAAAATTGTTTCTTTGATTAAAATTCTTCCTTTTCCATATTTTTCTTCTGTTTCCAAAATGAATGGGGATATTCTCTGCTATAAAATTCTATATTCCACCATATTATTTTGTGATACTGTAATATTATATAACAAAATACCAAATGCAAGGTACTTTCAGAAGAGATTGCATACACACACACACACACAGAGAGAGAGAGAGAGAGAGAGAGAGAGGGTCATATTTATTGATAGAGTCTTTTAGTGTCATAGAACTTCACATGCAAAGAGATTAGAAAGACAGCCAAATGATGGTGGTGGCACATGACTTTAATCCCAACACTCGGGAGGCAGAGGCAGGCGGATCTTTGTGAGTTCGAGGCCAGCCTGGTCTACAAGCGCTAGTTCCAGGACAGACTCCAAAGCTTCAGGAAAAAAACCTGTCTCAAAAATCCAAAAATAAATAAATAAATGAGGAAGAGAGAGAGAGAAAGTTTAGAAAGGCATGGGCACCTTTTCATCTCTCTTTCCTTCTTCTGATAAAGCCACAAGTATGGTAGAAGAGCAAGGAAGAGACACACAAACGATGCATCAAGACTAGCAAATAAAGGAAAAAATGACAGCTGAAACCCATAACTAAATCTACTATGCATTATGCTGGTGTGGTGGTTTGAACAGAAAATGTGCCCATAAGTTCTTGTACTTGAGCATTTGGTACCTAGTCAGTGGTACTATCTGAGGAAAACATGGGAACATGGGAATTTTTATTATTATTATTATTTTTTTGTTTTTTTTTGTTTTTTTTTTTTTGTTTTTCGAGGCAGGGTTTCTCTGTAGCTTTGGAGCCTGTCCTGGCACTAGCTCTTGTAGACCAGGCTGGCCTAGAACTCACAGAGATCCGCCTGCCTCTGCCTCCCGAGTGCTGGGATTAAAGGCATGCGCCACCACTGCCCGGCTATTATTATTTATTTATTAAAGATTTCTGTCTCCTCCCCACCACCGCCTCCCATTTCCCTCCCCCTCCCCCAATCAACTCCCCCTCTCTCATCAGCCCGAAGAGCAGTCAGGGTTTCCTGCCCTGTGGGGAGTCCAAGGACCTCCCACCTCCTTCCAGGTTTAGCAATGTGAACATCCAAACAGCCTAGGCTCCCACAAAGCCAGTACTTGCAGTAGGATCAAAACCATGTTCCCAAGTTCCCCCCATCTCCCCTTACCCCCATCCCACCTCACCCCCAAGTTCCCAATTTTTTGCCCGGCAATCTTGTCTACTTCCCATATCCAGGATAATAACTATATGTTTTTCTTTGGGTTCACCTTCTTATTTAGCTTCTTTAGGATCACAGAATATAGACTCAATGACCATTATTTGGGGCTAGAAACCAATTATGAGTGAGTACATCCCATGTTCCTCTTTTTGGGTCTGGGATACCTCACTCAGTATAGTGTTTTCTATTTCCATCCATTTACATGCAAAATTCGAGAAGTCATTGTTTTTTACCGCTGAGTAGTACTCTAATGTATATATATTCCACACTTTCTTCATCCACTCTTCCATTGAAGGACATCTAAGTTGTTTCCAGGTTCTGGCTATAACAAATAATGCTGC
Organism: Neodon shergylaensis; assembly: GCA_025134845.1. Taxonomy (NCBI): domain Eukaryota; kingdom Metazoa; phylum Chordata; class Mammalia; order Rodentia; family Cricetidae; genus Neodon; species Neodon shergylaensis. Next base: position 3,856,110 of record JABTXL010021306.1, on the reverse strand, counting down.
TATGAACATAGCTGAACAAATGCTTTTGTCATATGATAGGGTATCTTTTGGGTATATTCCCAAGAGTGGTACTGCTGGGTGCAGGGCTAGGTTGATCCCGAATTTCCTGAGAAACCGCCACACTGCTTTCCAAAGTGGTTGCACAAGTTTGCATTCCCACCAGCAATGGATGAGGGTACCCCTTCCTCCACAACCTCTCCAGCAAAGGCTATCATTGGTGTTTTTGATTTTAGCCATTCTGACAGGTGTAAGATGGTATCTTAAAGTTGTCTTGATTTTCATTTCCCTGATCGCTAAGGAAGTTGAGCATGACCTTAAGTGTAAAGGTACCAACATCCCTCCCTTTAACATGGTTAACTGACAAACCTGTCCAGGTGTAACAATGGCCTTTACATTAGAAAAATTACAGGAATTAGAAAAATTAGAACAGCTTGTAGAGAAGCAGCTAAATGCTCAGAATATCAACCAGCCCTTGGAATTCTCCTGTATTTGTTATTAAAATGAAATCAGGAAAATAAAAAATAATAACAGATTTGAAAGCTATAAGTAAAGTAATTCAGGTGATTGGTTCTCTGCAGCCTGAAATTTCCCTGCCTTCTCTGTTACCTAAGTATGGTCTATTATAATTACTGATTTAAAAGACTATTTCTTTAATACTTTACTACAAAAAGAAAAAAGTTGCCTTTGTGGTATCTACTTATAATAATTCTCAGTCTGTTAAGAGATATCAGTGAACATGGCGAACAATGGGGACTGATGAGAGGCCAGGGACAATGGCCCTGGGTTTTGATCCTACTTCAAGTTCTGGCTTTGTGGGAGCCTAGCCAGTTTGGATGTTCACCTTCCTAGACAGGGACGGAGGGGGGAGGACCTTGGACTTTCCACAGGGAAGGGAACCCTGACTAATCTTTGGACTGGAGAGGGAGGGTGAGAGGAGTGGGGGGAGGGGGAGAAGGGTGGGAGGAGCGGGAGGGAAATGGGAGGCTGGGGGGAGGCGGAAACTTTTTTCTTTTTCTCAATAAAAAAAAAATCTCCATGACAACACATTTCACTTCACTGTCATGCATGTACATGCAGTTTTTGAAATTTTAAATGTAATGTATTTTTGCCAAAACTTCTCTAAAGTGTGGTAGAAAATTCAGGAGTTTCGGGAGTTGTATAATGTTACTAGTCAATAGCGTTTTTTAAAAGAAATAGTGACCTTGATACTTAGGGTTTTTTGTTTTTTTTTTTTGTTTTTTGTTTTAGTCTTTGCATAGTCTAGATACTAATCTTTTTAGATATCCCATTCCATAGATTAACTCTTTACTAGAATATGTTCTTTGCCATAGAGAAAATTTCTAGTTTCATGAGATCTCATATGTGGTTTGTCAGTCTTAATGTCTGCTTCTGCAGCCTGTTCAGTAAGTCCCTTCCCATGGCTGTAAGCTCCAGTGTAACTGTAACCCCGCTTCTCCCTTTATCAGGGTATCAGGTCTTACACTGAGGTCTTTGATCCATTTGAGCTGAGTTTTGTGTAAAGTGGAGATCCAGATCTACTTTCATTCTAATACATGAAGCTGCCTATCCAGTTTGACCATTGACGAAGTGGTCTTTCTCCCATTGTTTACTTTTGGCCCCTTTGTCAAAAAACACGGGTCCAGAGATGTGTGGACATATGTCTGGGACTTCAATTTTATGGTATTGATTGATGTGTCTATTTTTATGCTAGTACCATGTTGTTTTTATTACTATAGCTTCCTAGTATAATTTAAAATCAGAAATCACAATGTCTTTAGCACTTCTATTATTGTCCCTATTATGTCAGGATGGCTTCAAAAAACTGGTGTTTTCCAGATACAACAGTGTTTTCCAGATCCACACATGAACGCACTGTACTGTGGCAGCATGCAGAAGACCTACACAGACTCAAGCCTGATGTCACGCCAGTTTGGAGAAGGGGCGGTAGACACAAAGTCTTAACAACCCCCCAAGTTCTCCTAGTGGAGGAGTTATTGACGTTTGATTGCAGCTAGGAGAGGAAAAGTCTGGGTTTTATTTTTCTTTTTTTTTTCAATTGTGTGAATACCCAGTACAATGACCACATTCCAGGGCAGACCTCGCATCCAAGAGTAGACAGTCAACACAAACTAGATTTGAGAAAGATGGATGGATAGAT
>JABTXL010021306.1:3814416-3846882 GCA_025134845.1 Neodon shergylaensis | reverse complement strand
TCTCTCTCTCTCTCTCTCTCTCTCTCTCTCTCTCTCTCTCTCTCTCTGTGTGTGTGTGTGTGTGTGTGTGTGTGTGTATCTTTGTCTCTCTGTCTCTCTCTCTTCTATTCCTCCCTCCCTCCCTCTCCCTATCTTTTTCTTTCCCACCATGTGTGTGTGTGTGTGTGTGTGTTTATGTGGAATTTGAGCACCAAATACAAGTCTTTCACAGTCAGTCCCTTTACCAGCTAAGTCATTTCACATTCCTTTCTACCTTGTATTTTGAGTAAACATCTCAGCCTACTGTGTAGAAGAACATAATCTTGTATACAAATACAGGTTTGTACCACCATGTCCAGTTTTATTCAGTGCTGGATTAAACTAAGACTTGTCTGTTAGACAAGTTCTTAACCAACTAAACCATATTCCCAACATGGAGTTGAATTCTTCACTTGATTTTAGAAATTTAGTTTCAGATAAAGTATGCAACCTAGGAATAAAAGGAAAATATTCCTGTAGTGACCAATGTTCTTTAATTTTCTTTTAAAGAATTATTTATTATTAATGTGTGTGTGTGTGTGTGTGAGAGAGAGAGAGAGAGAGAGAGAGAGAGAGAGTTTTGCATGTATGAGCTCAGGACCACGTTCTGGGGGCATTCCCCTCCCTCTACCATGGGATCTGAGGTTAGGGCAGGAAGTGTCATTTCCCATACGCCATCACCCTACCCACCAATAGTCTTACTTACTCAACTCACTTGGAGGCTATCCAATGAAAGGGTCTTTAATAAAGCCACAGGAATTGTTTGCATATTTCTAATTTAGGAATGTGATGGGATTGTACTTATTTATTCTTTTTATTATTTGAGAACTCATCAGAGCTTACATGGACCAAGGTAGAGAATAGATTAGATTATAATGCTAAAATAAACTACTTCTCACATTTCCCAGGGGGAAAAGCATGTTCCTAATATGTTCAGTTTTACAAACAATGAAATAGAAACTTATGTTCCTTTCTCTCATATATTCCTGATAAGCATATATACAGGCTTAAATGATTTTCTATTTATTTATTTATTTATTAAAGATTTCTGACTTTTCCCCGCCACCGCCTCCCATTTCCCTCCCCCTCTCCCAATAAAGTCCCCCTCCCTCATTAGCCCAAGAGCAATCAGGTTTCCCTACCCTGTGGGAAGTCCAAGGACCACCCACCTCCATTCAGGTATAGTAAGGTGAGCATCCAAATTGCCTAGGTTCCCACAAAGCCAGTTCCTGCAGTAGGATCATACACCCATTGCCATTGTTCTTGAGTTCTCTGTAGTCCTCATTGTCCACTATGTTCAGCAAGTCTGGTTTTATCCCAGGCTTTTTCAGATCCAGGCCAGCTGGCCTTGGTGAGTTCCCGATAGAACATCCCCATTGTCTCAGTGTGTGGGTGCACCCCTCGCGGTCCTGAGTTCCTTGCTCGTGCTCTCTCTCCTTCTGCTCCTGATTTGGACCTTGAGATTTAGGTCCGGTGCTCCAATGTGGGTCTCTGTCTCCTTTCATCGCCCGATGAAGGTTAATATTCAGGAGGATGCCTATATGTTTTTCTTTGGGTTCACCTTCTTATTTAGCTTCTCTAGGATCACGAATTATAGGCTCAATGTCCTTTGTTTATGGCTAGAAACCAAATATGAGTGAGTACATCCCATGTTTCTCTTTTTGGGTCTGGCTTACCTCACTCAGGATAGTGTTTTCTATTTCCATCCATTTGTATGCATAATTCAAGAAGTCGTTGTTTTTTACTGCTGAGTAGTACTCTAATATGTATATATTCCATACTTTCTTCATCCATTCTTCCATTGAAGGGCATCTAGGTTGTTTCCAGGTTCTGGCTATTACAAACAATGCTGCTATGAACATAGTAGAGCATATACTTTTGTTGTATGATAAGGCCTCTCGTGATTTTCTAAAGTATCCTAGCTGTGAAGTCACTTCCCTCAGTTCCCCATCACTGGATTTGGAGAGTCCATGATTTGAACATGTTGCTTTATATACAAATATATAAAATTTATACAAATTATAAAAATTTATAAAAAAATTATACAAAATAATCCAGTTACTTTTATACAAAGCTCTATTTTTTTTTAAAGAAAACATTTAGTCAAGTTCAGGAATTAATTGAAAACATCCCATAATAGTTGTTACTGGGGCTTAGTGTTTGAAAACCGAGGAGTAAACAACTATAATTCCAGTTCTGTTTAAATGCTCATTTTGGAGAGGAAGAAGAAAGAATGTAGCCTATTTAAGTATATCATAGATATGTGAAAGGTGGACTGTGAAGTTTTTGATTTGCAGAGAGCTGTAAAAGTCAATCACAAGAGAGCTAAGAAGATGGATCAATAGGTAAAGCAATTGGTTTGCAGTCAAACCTGAGGGCCTGAAAACCTTGTAAAACTCCTACTACACCCAGAACATATGTAGTCCAAGTAGAGATAAAGGGATGAAGACATGGAGGTTTGGAGCTCACTGACCAGATGAACTGAGAAACTCATCAAGCTCAGCAAGCTCCTGTCTCAAAAGATAAAGTAAACAGAGATCAAGGAACACACTTAATATTGACCTCTACCTGCACTAGTGCAAACACACAGGCAAGGGTACCAGTACACAGCTGTGTGCACACTCATGAGCACATGCCCTGATTTCCAACATACACACACATACACACACACACACAATCTCTATATAAATACAAATCAACAACAAATTACACAGACAAAAATAGAAAATATAAGGAAAAAAAGAATGGTGGCACAGAAAGAAACTGGATTATTTGAATGTGACACTAACTATAAAAGTTGTTAGGTGTCTTTTAACAATGGCTCCAATATAGCAGGCACATTCTAATTTTTAAATTTTTCTAATACTCGCTTTCAAAGTCTAATTATAACGGACGGATCCATGGAAATATAGAGTATCTGAACAGAGGACAGGGCTCTCCTTGCATCTTAAAGGAAAGAACAGATGACACATAAGATGAGCCCTCAAGTATTATACAGAAATGCACAGCAGACAGATCTATTGGACTCTCTACCACAGTAAGTATATAAGTACACTCCACCTGGAGAACTTATTTTTGCAGAGCTATGGGACATCTGTCCTTTGGGGAAGTCACTGCCTATTCTGTACAAATTTTGTGATATCATGGCATTTTCCCCTTCTAAAATATCCCAGCAGTGTATAAATACTTTTCCTGTAGGGCAAGTAGATACCTCTTCCCACACCATGAAGCCATGGTGTGAAAAGGAGTCTGTCAAGCTTTTGTTCTCATAGCCAAAATCTACATAAGAATAGTTCCCCACAAATTTTCTTTATAGACAGTGGTCACTGATAAGAAAGGAGCCTCAAACAGGAAATAATATATCTGCTCTAATAGCAGACTCAGGAAGTGTAATCTACTCGTCTTCTGCTTTGACTTAACAAGCTACTAATATTCTATATTATCCTTTTCCTTGATTTCAACTAACAGAGGATCATAGCCTAGGAAATTAACTGTTTATACAGGGAAAAGGACTGAGCTGCAGAGAGATTTCTTTAGATGCTGTAGATATGCAGTGATGTAAGGCTCATTTTCTTAGAAAACATTAAAATGGGCTTTCCACCCCCAACTATAATACTCTTCCATCTCAAATGTTTCTGAAAACTTTTTTTTCTCCTTGTTGACTTATTTGAAACAATTACATCTGTAGAAAAGAGGCTATAACAAGGAATCCTCTTCCATGGTTGTTCAATTTTTCTGATTGTAAATACAGGTTAATTGTATTATTCTACAGAATATAGTGATCAATGTGAAAAGCTTCCAATATTAACATGCTAAGGATAGTCATGATTGCATCCATTTCTCAGAATGAGATTGGAAGACTTTTTAAAAAATATCTTGCTGTGTTTTAAATTCTCTAATCTGAAAGCACATATTGCGTTCCTTTCAGAAATAGAAGTTAGGGAAGTTTTCTCATTTTTGCTCCCTTTTGATAATTCTTTAGAGCAGTCTCGTCTCATAGGGGCATGAAAGTGTCTATGCACAGTTTTTTCTCTCTCTTTCTTCTCTCTCTCTCTCTCTCTCTCTCTGTGTGTGTGTGTGTGCGTGCGTGTGTGTGTGTCCACCCACAAGTGAAAGACAAAGTTCAACCTTGGATATTGTTCTTCAGGTTGTGCCTATCTTGTTTCTTAGACAAGCTCTCCCACTAGCTTGGGACTCATCCATCAAGCTAGTCTCAAGCCTTTGTCTCTAGGATTACACATGCTCCCTGCCACACTTAGATGTTTCCCACGTATTTGGGGTTGAATGTAGGTGCTCGTGCTCACATTACCCATAACCCACCAAGCCAGCTCCACAGTCCTCTTGCGGTCACTGTGTAACTGGAGTACTTAGTCCCAGTCTAGAGGATGAAATGATCCTCTCTGAAGCACCAAGCAGTAGCCTTTGGGATGGGGACTTGACTGCTCTTCCCCTTTGTGCCTTTTCCATTTTGAATTTGGCTATTTTTCTTTGCTCCCCAGTTCCAGTGCCATCTCAGGAAACAGAAAAAAAAAAGCACTAAACCATACAAAACAAAAACAAACAAACAAACAAACAAAAAAACCCAACATCTAACTTGCTAATTTTGGGAACTCAAAATAGTATGCTGAGGAGATTCATAATTATACCTATCTCTCAGGGTATAATGACTTAATTAATGTACCCTTCATGAGACTTTGCACTGTGGAAGGTACACAGCTGCACTCGATGAAAATTAAAATGTCATGAAGTGCAGAAGCCTGAACCTTTTGATTGTGTGTTTTAAATATTTAATAGAGACTTTCCTTCCTTTGGTTTAATTTGTGCACAAAGCTGGGCTCCTCCCTTTCAGCTCCATCCTTCAATGGATGATACATGTGCAGGAGTACAAAGGCATACAAAGCTAAAGTCGCCCAAGTTGCCATGGTGGACATCAATCACAGCTGTGTAACCCTGGCCTGAGGCTTCTTCCAATCACACATGTTATTATACGTGTCATGTTTTGCTCCATTATTCAATTTAAGAGCATTACAAAATGGTTTGGAGGAAGGTTTTTTGTTTACTCTTTCCATGTCCGTGTGCATAGAGATTTAGTAGCAAGAGCCTTTGTTATTTTCAGTTATTCAAATGTGAGTTTATCTACCCAGCTTTTTTACAGAAAGTATTTGATTGCCTGTTACTGAAAAGAGTTTTTTTTTCCTTCCTACAAGTCAGAGTTTCTCTGCTTCCACCCCTGTGCACCCCAGTAGGGAAGTAGTCAATGAAGTTTATCCGAACTGCTGTCATCATTTTTAATGAGATGGAAACAGAGTGCATACTGGACCGCAGAGGCTGTTCTGCTGCCCACTGGGTAGCCCAATCTGGTCACAAATTTACAATCTTTGCATTGTCGTCCAAAGGGCTGAAATTACAGGGGTATCCTACCAGACAGTTCTTCTCTCTGTATATCTTTCCTTTAGACAGAGAAAATAGATTACTCAGTGAACAGATTAAGATACACAAATGATTGATAGGTCATAGGTAGAAAGATTCATACATGAAAGATTATAGATGTATAAATAGATGATAAATCAATGAGAGTGGGGTAAATGATGGATAGATTACATAGAGAGAGAGAGAGAGAGAGAGAGAGAGAGAGAGAGAGAGAGAGAGAGAGGCAGATAGGTTTTCCTGTGTTGGGAGATCTGTGGAACAAGAAACAAAAAAAAATAAATGAAATAATTTAGCAAAACATAAAGAGGAAAGGCAAAATGAAAAGCTTTTAAAGCAGTGGTTAAGAAACGGGGGTTAGGGGTCAAGAGGGCAAGGCTGAAGACTCAATTTTGCTCTTTTGGGTTGGATTTTTCTTTGTCTAGTCAAAGAAAGTTATATGATTAAGTTACTTCACTCATTCACACCAAAGAGAAAGTTTGAGTAATTATGGAACACATTCAACCAAAATGACCCATCTCTTTAACTCTGGGCATAATAACCATTTTTGCCTGATGCTGTTTTGGCTGGAGCATTTTATCACAACAGAAAATAAACTAAGACACTAGACATCCTCAATAATATTTAAAGTTTGCAAAAAGAAATATTTTTTTTCTGTTTCCAATACCAAATCTCTATATTGTGTAAACATACATTACCCTGAATATACTATCAAATATTTCAAATAATATCAACAATAAACAAGAAATTTTCATCCATTTTAGCACAACAGTGGTGGACATGTGAAAATGATATTAACAGTATTAATAAGTGCTATAGCAATGACGAATCCAGTTGATAAAAAATGTTTATGAAAAATAGATCATATAAGATTTGGTTTTAAAATTCAGGAAGAATAATTTGCAGTTGTTAATATTCTATCATCTGAGCCTTGGAGGGGAGGATATGTATGATGGGTTATATATCTAAAAGTGTATGGCATCATAAACTGGAAGTGATGGGTTTAAAAACCAAAAATCATAAACTTGGGTGTGTGAATCTGTGAGGAGTTGGGAGAGAAGTGAATATAATCGAAAGACATTGTCCAAAGTTCTCAAAAAAATAATAAAAATTTAAAAGGGATCAAAACCCAGTGCCACAAGGCAGGGAACCCTGACTGCTCTTCAGATTGGAGAGGGAGTGGGAGAGGAGTTGGGGGAGGGGGAGAGGAGTGGGAGGAGGGGGAGGGAAATGGGAGGCTGGGAGGAGGCGGAAATTTTTTTTCTTTCAATAAAAAAAATTAAAAGGGAAAAATCTTTAATGTGCAATTACACAAACCACAGTTTGAAGTTTCCTTCAAATAATGTTGCATTATGCTTCATCGTTTCATCTTGCTTCCTCCACAGCATCACCTGAATCCAAACACTTGATGTGGTGATGGATAAATCAGAAACTCTTCCTAAACATTCAGGTTGAAAACATTTGCTCTCTTCAATTCTCATTGGGTGATCCATTAACCAGTAATGATACATATAAATATCATCCATTTATATCATATGACAATGGATATTTATTTGGGATTGTGGGCACTGGAAGGTTGTCATTCACCAATGTATGGCTCAGGTCCACGTGCATAGAGGCAGCATTAATTAAGTTATACATACAGGTATGTCTAATATAAAAGGTTGAATAAGATAGAGGACATAAACTTATGAAGAAATGTGTCAGAAGGTTTCTTTGTGGAGATGGAAAGAGAAAATTGCAGTTGAAGGCGTAGGTCTCAAACAATGCCACACCAGTTTGGAATTATGATTAATAGGGTGGTATTTATTTAAAGAGGAAAAAACTTACAGATCACCGTCCCAGACAACAGCCCTCTGCTTAACCAGGAAGGAAGTCTAGTCACCAGTGGAGCAGGAAGTGAAGAGAGAGAGCGGAGGGAAGTAGCCGCTTTTTTAAAGGGGGAGAGACCACGCCCCAATGGGCTGGTATCTCAGCAGCTATTGGTTGGAGGAGCGGAAGGACCTCCCACAACATGCAGTGACTATGGTCATAATACATTGCATACACGTGTGAAATTTTCACAGAATGAATTAGTTTTTTAAAATATTTAAAATCTTTCATGCATATAAAATAATATATTTAGTTAATAAACACTAATTAACAATTGTAAATTAGCCAAGCTAACAATTCTAGACAATGTCTTTGTTAAACAAGTATAACACATTTAAAAGAATGAGAATTACATGAGTAATATAAAATTCTTATTTTAAAATTTATGTGGGCAATAAATACAAATTTATCACATTTCTACAAGTATTATTCCTTTTGTGTTATGAAAAAGGAATCTTAAAGGAGTGGTACAATCAATTCTTGGCTGCCCTATTATGAAGGTAACTGACTTATTTGCTATCAAATGACAGTGTGAGGGCTAGAGAGATGGCTCAGCCTGGCAAGTGCTTGACGTGTATGCAGCAAAACCATAGTCTTCATGTCCAGTCACCACATAAATGTCAAAATCGTGGCACACACCTGTAATTCCAGTGAGAATCATGGAGTGCTGCTGTCCAGCAAGACTAGCCAAATATGAGCTCCCAGTTCACAGCAACCTTATCTTTAGAAAAACCACTTGGAGAAGCAACTGAGGAAGATATGAGATTCAATCTCGACCTCAGGTCTTCACAAGTGTATCTCTGCATTCACACATACACCATATACACACACATAAACAGACACACACACACACACATACAGAGTATTTGGCAACCCAGAAGAGATATAAACAGCACCTCAAATGAAAGATGAAATCTGGAATTTGTTTTCAAGTGTAGATAAGCCCTCGGTTTCTGTAGACTGATTCTCAGTATCCAAATACATAAAGAGAGATATTTTATGAACAGAAACATCTTTTCTGTGCACATAAACTTGCAGACATGCATTGGCTGGAAAAGCCCAGTGACTGGTACCAGAACTCCCCGTGAAGTAGCAACTCACATGGCATATCCACCATCTGCTGGATATAACCCTACAGGTTGGTGAACTCCTTCCCACCAACTCCGCTGTGTGATGAGATAGCCAGGTGCCAGCTCATACTAACAAAATTTCTGCTCCAGTGTTGAGGGGCAGAGTGCCACTCAGATAGCCCACAACAAACATGAAAAACCACAAAGTCAACTATAAAACTGCATAGAAGAAAAACATGTCTCCCCAGGGTTATACCACATGGGCAGAACAGATAGCATAAGCTCCTTTGCTCTCCACTTCCTCTATTCCTTTCCTTATAAAGAATCACAAAATTCAAGCTACTAATATCACCATCCAGCAGATAGCTTCTTGGCAGTGTGGGCATGTGCATTGCATGCGTGGTGGTTTGCATATGTGCAGGGACACATTTGTACCACCTAAAATTGCTTATTTTTATTTTTATAATATATTCTTTTTATTTTTAAAGAAAACAACTATCTTTTTATTTTCCATATCAATCCCAGTCCCACTCCCTCCCCTCTTCCCATTCACTCCATGTTCCCTTCAACCCCTCCTCCCAATCCACTCCTCAGGCAAGGTAAGGCACATTGCTTTGGGGAAGGTCTAAGGCTCTTGCTACTATATTCAGGTTGAGAAAGCTGTTCATCCAAACAGAATGGTTCTCAAAAGCCAGTAATGCAATAGGGATAAATTCTGGTACCACTACCAGTGGCCCTGCAATCTGGCCTAGCCATCAACTGTCACCCACATTTAGAGAGTGTAGTTTGGTTCTATGATGGTTTCTTCCCTGTTTGGCAAAAGTTGTGGAGCTCCCATTAGCCCAGATAAACTGTTTCAGTGGGTGTTTGCATCATGTTCTTAACCTCTTTGCTCATATTCTCACTCAACTTCAGCTGGACTTTGAGGCTCATCCCAGTGCTCCAATGTTTCCATCAATTTCTGGATGAAAGTTCTGTGCTGACATTTAAGATATTCATTAATCTGACTACAGGGCAAGACCAGTTTGGACTACCCTCTTCTCTATTGCTTAGGGTTTTATCTGGAGCCATTCTTAGGGATTTTTGGTTTCTAGTGCTTGGTTTCTTGCTAGCCCCATAATGGATCCCTCAATCAAAACATCTTTCCTGCTTTCCTGTCTGTCCTTCCTCCATCTTGACTATCCTGATCCCTCAAGTTCTCCTCAAACCCCTTCAGCCCTCATCCTTCTCTTCCACCCTCCCTTCTCCTCATACCCTCATGCTCCCAATTTGGTCAAGCTATTTTGTCTATTTCCTCTTCCCAAAAGGATTTATATGTTTCTCTTAGGGTTCACCTTGTTATGTAGCTTCTCTAGGGTCATGGACTATAGGTTCGTTATCCTTTGCTTTACAGGTAGTATCCATTTCTGTGTGAGTACATACCTCGTTCATAGTTCTGAGTCTGTGCTACCTCACTCAGGATGGTTTCTTCTAGTTCCATCAATTTGCATGCAAATTTTAAGATATCTTGCTTTTTACCACTCTATTGTAAAAATGTACCATATTTTCTTTGTCCATTCTTTGGTTGAGGGGCATCTAGGTTGTTTTCAGGTTCTGGTTATTACAAATAATGCTGCAATGAACAGAGGTGAACAGATGTCCTTCTAGTACTGAGAATCCTTTGGGTATACCTCCAAGAGTGGTATTACTAGGTCATGAAGTAAATTCATTCCCAATTTTCTGAGAAACTGCCATACTTATTTTTAGAGTCATTGAACAAGTTTGCATTCCCATCTGCAATGGAGGAGTGTTCCCCTTACTCCATATCCTCTCCAGCACAGGCTATCATTGGTGGTTTTTGATCTTAGCCATTCTCACTTGAGTAAGATGGTATTTCTGAGTAATTTTAATTTGCATTTCCCTGATGGCAAAGGATGTTGAACATTTTCTTAAGTGTCTCTTGGCCATTTGACATTATTCTGTTGAAAAGTCTCTGTTTAGTTCTGTACCCCAATTTTAAAGGGATTATTTGTAATTATGATACCTATTTTCTTGTGTTCTTTAGATATTTTGGTGATCAGACCTCTGCCTGATGTGGGGTTTGTGAAGATTTTCCCCATTTGGTAGGCTGTCTTTTTGTCTTATTGACTGTGTTCTTTGCTTTACAGAAGGTTCTCAGTTTTAGGAGGTCCCATTTATTTATTGTTGCTCTCAGTGTCTGTGCTATTGTTATATTTAGGAAAAAAGTCTCCTGTGCACATGCATTGAAGGTTACTTTCCACATTCTCTTATATCAGATTCAGTGTGGTTGGATTTATACTGAGGTCTTTAATCCATTTGGACTTGAGTTTTATGCATGGAGATAGATATGAGTCTATTGGCGTCCTTCCACATGTTGATATCCAGTTATGCGGGTACCATTTTTTAAAGTCACTTTCTTTTTCCCATTGTATAATTTTAGCTTCTTTGTCAAAAATCAGGTGTTCATTAGTGTGTGGATTAATATTCAGGTCTTTGATTCTATTCTATTGTTTATCCTATCTCTTTTTATGCCAAAATCAAGCTATGTTCATTACTGTAGCTCTATGATAAAGCTTGATGTCAGGAATGGTGATGCCTCTTGAAGTTCCTTTATTGGTTTTTTTTACACTTGATGCCCACCAACTTCTTTTTTTTATTTTTTTTTTATTGAAAAGAAAAAAAATTCCGCCTCCTCCCAGCCTCCCATTTCCCTCTCCCTCCTCCCGCCCCTCTCCCCCTCCCCCACTTTTCTCCTCCTCCCTCTCCAGTCCAAAGAGCAGACAGGGTTCCATGCCCAGTGGAAAATCCAAGGGCCTCCCCCCTCCATCCAGGTCTAGGAACGTGAACATCCAAACTGGTTAGGCTCCCACAAAGCCAGAACATGAAGTAGGATCAAAACCCAGTGCCATTGTCCTTGGCTTCTCATCAGTCCTCATTGTCCGCCATGTTCAGAGAGTCCGGTTTTATCCCTTGCTTTTTCAGTCACAGTCCAGCTGACCTTGGTCAGCTCCCAATAGATCAGCCCCACTGTCTCAGTGGGTGGGTGCACCCCTCGTGGTCCTGACTTCCTTGCTCATGTTCTCCCTCCTTCTGCTCCTCATTGGGACCTGAAGTTCCTTTATTGTACAGGATTGTTTTAGCTATCATGGGGTTTTAGTTTTTCCAGATGAAGTTGTGCATTGTTCTTTGAAGGTTGTGAAGAATTGTGTTGGGGATGAAATTGAATCTATAGTTTTCTTTTGATATAATTGCGATTTTTATAATGTTGGTCCTACCTAACCAAGAACATGGGAGATCTTTCCATTTTTTCTTAAGTTCTTCAATTTCTTCCTTCAAAGACATAAAGTTCTTATTGAATATGTCTTTCAGTTGTTTGTTTAAATTTACCCCAAGATATTTTATATTACTTGTAACTATTGTGAAGGGTAATGTTCTCTGATTTCTTTCTCAGCTTCTCTATCATTTGCATATACAAGGGCTACTGAATTTTTTTTTAGTTGATCAGCTGTAGGAGTTGCCTGGTAAAGTTTTCATATCACTTATGTATAATATTATATCATCTACAAATAGGAAAACTTTGACTTCATCCTTTCCAGTTTGAATCCCTACGATCTCCTTTTGCTGCCGTATTGTTCTAGTCAGAATTTCACTATGTTAAATAGATCTCGAGAGTGGACAACCCTGTCTTGTTCCTGATTTTAGTGGAACTGATTTGAGTTTCTCTCCATTTAATTTGATGTTGGCTGTCAGCTTTCTATATATTGCTTTTATTATGTTTAGATATCTTCCTTATATCCCTGATCTTTCTGGGACCTCTATCATGAAGGTTGTTGGATTTTGCCACATGTTTTTTTCATTATCTAATGAGGTGATCATATTTTTTTCTTTCAGTTTATTTGTATGGTGGATTACACTGAAAAAAATTGTATGTTGAAACATTCGTGCATCTCTGGGATGAAGCCAACATATTGTATTGGATAATTTTTTTGATGTGTTCTTGAATTCAGTTTGCCAGCATTTTATTGAGCATTTTGCATCTATGTTCATGAGTGAGACTGATGTGTAATTCTCTTTTGTGGTTGAGTGTTTGGTTTCAGTATCAGGGTAACTGTAGCTTCATAGAAAGAGTTTGACAGTGCTCCTTCCTTTTCTATCATGTTGAACAATTTGAGTAGTATAGGTATTGGTTCTTCTTTGAAGTTCTGGTAGAATTCTGCACTGAAACCATCTTGCCCTGGACTTATTTGTTTCGTTGGGAGGCTACCTATGACTGCTTCTATTTTCTTGCAGGTTATAGGTCTATTTAAATTATTCACCTGGTCTTAATTTAATTTTGGTATGTGGTACCTAACAAGAAAACTGTCCATTTCTTTTACATTTTCCAATTTTGTGGAGTTTAGATTTTGTAGGATGAACTAATGATTCTCTTACTATTGTCTGTTGTTATGTTCCCATTTTCATTTCTGATTTTGTTAATTTAGATGTTCTATGCTCTCTCTCTACATCTTGATTGGTTTGGACAAAGGTTTGTTTTATTGATTCTCTGCATTTTTTCCTTGTTTTTATTTTATTGACTTCAGCCATCAATTCAAATATTTCCTCTGTCTACTGCTCCTGGATGAGTCAGCTTCTTTTTGTTCTAGATCTTTCAGGAGTGCAGTTAAGTTGCTAGTGTGAGCTTTCTCCACTTTCTTTATGTAGGCACTTGGTGCTATGAACTTTCCTCATAGCACTGCTTTCATAGTGTTTCATAGATTTGGTTATGTTGTACCTTCATTTTTTGCTGAATTCTAGAAAGTATTTAATTTTTTTCTTTATTTCTTCCTTGACCCAGGGTTGTTCAATTGAACATTATTCAATTTCCATGAGTTTGTAGGCTTTCTGCAATTAGTGTTGTTGTTAAATTCTAACTTTAAACCATGGTGATCTGATAAGATAAAGGGGTTTATTCTTGTTTTTCTTTTTGTATCTGTTAAGGTTTGCTTTGTTTTCAGATGTTTGATCAATTTTAGAGGAGGTTCCATGATGTGCTGAGAAAAAGATACATTCTTTTGTGTTGGGGTGGAATGTTCTGTAGATGTCTGTTAAGTCCATTTGTGTCATGATACCTGTTAATTCTCTTACTTTTCTGTTAAGTTTCTGACTGGTTAACTTGTCCATTTGGTAGAGTGTGGTGTTGAAATCTCCTACTATTATTAAACTTAAATTGATGTGCAATTTAAGCGTTATTAATGTTTCTTTTATATATGTTGGTGTCTTGAATTTGGGGCATATATGTTAACAATTGAGACTTCATCTTGATAGACTGTTCCTCTGATCAGAATAAAGTGTCCTTTTCCATCTCTTCTGATTGATTTTAGTTTGAAGTCTATTTTGTTAGATATTAGGATATCTATACCTGCTAGTTTCTTAGGTCCATTTTATTTGAAAGTCCTTGCCCAACCCTTTACTCTGAGATAATGTCCGTGTTTAAAGTTGAGTTATATTTCATGAATACAGCTTAAGGATGGATCCTGCCTTTGTAATTCTCTTAGCCTGTGTCTTTTTATAGATAAATTGAGTCCATTGATATTAAGAGATATTAATGACTATTAAGTATTAATTACTATTACTTTTAGGTGGTAGTGTTTGTGTGTTTCCATTCTTTGGGGTTTGTTGGTGTGAAGTATCTGTTTGCTATGTTTTTGTGGATGCAATTAGGTTCCTTGGGTGTGAGTTTTCCTTCTAGTACTTTTTGTAGGGCTGGATTTGTGAATAAGTATTGTTAAAATCTGGTTTTGTCATGGAATATCTTGCTTTCTTCATTGTTGGTGTTTGAAAGGTTTACTGGGTGTAGTAGTCTGGGCTTGTAGCCATGGAATCTTAGTGTCTGCAGCACATCTGTCCAGGACCTTATGACTTTCATTGTTTCCATTTGTTGTAATAGGAGCGGCCGGGGCTGCGTCCCCAGCACCCCGGCCGCCTGCTAGCTTATGCCCGAAATAACAACACACAAACTGTATTCTTTTAAATACTGCTTGCCCATTATATCTAGCCTCTTCTGGGCTAACTCTCGCACCTGGACTAGCCCATTTCTAATAAGGTGTGTAAGCACCCCAAGGTGCACTTACCGGGAAGATTCTAGCCTACATCCATCCTGGGTAGGAGCTTCATCGCATGTGTCTCTGAGAGGAGCTATGGAGTCTGTCCGGGAGAGCAGAGCATGGCTTCTCTGCTCCAGAGGGCAGAGCTGTCGAGTCTGAGCTCACTTCCTCTTCCTCCCGGCATGCTATTCTGTTTACTCCTCCACCTATGTTTTAACCTATGAGGGCCAAGCAGTTCCTTTATTACTTAACCAATGAAATCAACAGATTGATATATGACACTCCCACATCATCCATTGAGAAGTTGGGTGTAATTCTGATAGGTCTTTCTTTATGTTACTTGGCCTTTTTCCTTTGCAGCTCTTAATATTCTTTCTTTATTCTGTGTTTTGCATTTTTTATTATATGGTGAAAGCATTCTTTTTGGTCCACTCTGTTTTGTGTTTTGTAAGCTTTCTTGTACCTAAATAGGAATATCTTTCTTTAGGTTGAAATTTCTTTCTCCTAAAACTTTGTTGAATATATTTTCTATGCCTTTGAGCTGTAGTTCTCCTTTTTCTATCCCTATTATTCTAAGGATTGGTTATTTCAGGGTGTCCCAGATTTCCTGGATATTTTGTTTTAAGAATTTGTTGGTAGTAACATTTTCTTTGACCAACGAATCTATTTCCTCTCTAGTATCTTTTTTATATTGATTTTTATTGAGCTCTACATTTTTCTCTCCTCCCCTCCTTGCCACTCCCCTCCCCACTTCAACCCTCCCCCAAGGTCCCCATGCTCCCAATTTACTCAGGAGATCTTGTCTTTCTCTACTTCTCATGTAGATTAGATTTATATAAGTCTCTCATAGTGTCCTCATTGTTGTCTAAGTTCTTTGGGGTTGTGATTTGTAGGCTGGTTTTCTTTGCTTTATGTTTAAAAATCACTTATGAATGAGAACATGTGATAATTGTCTTTCTATGTCTGGGTTACCTCACTCAACTGTTCTTGGCCTGCTCTGTACTGTTCTGTCTGTGTTTCAGGGACCCACTGAGGTCTCTCTTGGCCTGTTCTCTTCTCTTGGTTTGATCTCTTGATCCACTCTGTACAGTCCCAGCCTGTGTTTCAGAGTTTCTCTCTTGGTGCTCTCTATGTAGTTGTAGCCTGTGCTTCAGGGTTCCTCTCTTGGTCTTCTCTCTTGGTCTTCTATGTGAAGTTTCAGCTTGTGTTTCAGAGGTCCTCTGAGGTGCAGGGGATAAGAGGGCTTGGTGGCAGAGTGGTACTTGTAATTTACAGGGTCTGATTGATGGGATAGGATGTTGGAGCAACCTACCTCTTGATCATCTCTGTGAATTTGCAGCCTGTGTTTCCTTGCTTATTTTTAAAACATGTTCTCTCACTGGCCTGCAAATTAAAAATGGGCTAGAATAGCTATCTAAACATGCCCAGGTATTGACACTTTCTAACACAGTAATTAATTATAAGTACATACCACCAAGCACTGACTTATTTGTAATTTAGCATTGTTCCTGAAATATCAAATTCAGGTCCTCATGCTAGAAGACAAGCACTATTTAACTGTACTGGCTACCAATTCCCAGCTTATACCTTCTATGAAGCTTGAATTGGTCATGCATTAAGATTTAGAAAGTAGATAGGTAGACAGATAAATGATGAATAGATAACACATGATAAGAAGACAATAGATATATAGGTCAATATATATATAGTAGATAGATAGCAAATAAATGATAGGTAGATAGATAGCTGATAGATGAATAGACATATGTTAAAGATTAGCCAGTTAGAAGATAAATAGATGATATGTAGGTAGATAGTTGCTAAATAAGTGAAAGATGATTACTAGAATTAGATGATAAACAGATGAAAATGATATATAGATGATATAGAAATGAATGATGAATTGGCAGATAGGTAAATTATAGATGGAGAGATAGATATCTGTTGAAATAAGAGCGGCTGGGGCTGTGCCCCCAGCACCCCGGCCAACAGCTAGCTTATGCCCTGAAATAACAACACACAAACTGTATTCTTTTAAATGCTGCTTGGCCCATTTCTATCTAGCCTCTTCTCGGCTAACTCTCACATATTAATTTAGCCCATTTCTAATCATCTGTGTAGCACCCCAAGGTGCGCTTACCGGGAAGATTCTAGCCTACGTCCATCTTGGATTGGAGCTTCATCGCTCACGTCTGTCCGGGAGACTGGAGCATGACTTCTCTGCTCCAGAGAGCAGAGCTTGTCGAGTCTGAGCTCACTTCCTCTTCCTCCCGACATGCTATTCTGTTTACTCCTCCCACCTATGTTTTAACCTATGAGGGCCAAGCAGTTCCTTTATTACTTAACCAATGAAATCAACAGATGGATATACGACACTCCCACATCAGATATCCTTAGCAGTTGAGTATTAATGTTGAGAAATCATCAAAAAGAAAGAAAATTTGGTATCTAGAGGAAAGAGACCAGACACCAATATCTCCAAAGTAGTGAGGTTAATCTAGAAGATAAAATCAGAATAACAAGCAAGGTTGATGTAATTCTCAGCTATGTGATGATTAAGATCCTCTAGGTTATTTTTTTAAATCATGGTTTCACTTACCTGTTGCCCTGTTTATTTATTTAATTTTTTATTTATTTAAATGTTATTTCTTTGTGTATGTGTCTGTGTTTATGTATGTGTAAATGTATATGAGTATAGTGTGTGTGTGTGTGTGTGTGTGTGTGTGTGTGAGAGAGAGAGAGAGAGAGAGAGAGAGAGAGAGAGAGAGAGAGAGGGAGAGAGTGAGGGAGAGAGAGAGAGGCATGTAAATGTGTGAATGTAGGCCCCATGTCCACACATGCAGAAACAGGATACCAGGTGTCTACATTTATCATCGTCTAGCTTATTTCTTACTACAGGATCTCACACTGAACCAGAAGCTCATTGCTTCATTTGGTCTATCTGGCCAGAGACCACGTGGGATCTGGTCATCCCTACTCCATCGTATTTGGGTTACAAGAGTGTATAGCTGTGTTCAGTATTTAACATGAATTCTGGGATTTTGAATTCAGTCCTTCACACTTGCAGAGTCAGCATCATTCTTTCTCACTGAACTGTGTTACAAGCTGTTAACTTTTTTGTTTTGATAACTTTTTAGAAATAATTCATTGACATCTGGGTGTTTATGAAACAGTGACAGATTCAATTATTAGTGTGTATGTGTGTATCTGTCTCTCTCTGTGTGTGTGTGTGTGTGTGTGTGTGTGTGTGTGTGTGTGTGTGAAATGTGAGGTGCCATAAGATCCACAGAAGTGGCTGTGAGCTTCCTGATGTGGGTGCTGGGAAATCAATACAACTCGTCTTCCAGAACAAGAAGTATTCTGTACCATTGAATCATCTTTCCTAATCCTAGAGTCATGCTCTTTAAAGAACTAAAAGTAAATCTGTTATTAAAATCCCACCAATTTCTTTTTAAAATCACATATATGTAATCTTCTTTTGTCAGCCTTGGAAGATTATAAATCCATGGAACTTTAGCCTTAAAGAAAAAATTTCTTTCTCTACTGCTGATTAACCATATTCAAAAATAGGAAGGCTTAACGCAAAGGCTAAAAATAGAAATGAGGAAATGAAGACAGTAAGGGTCAAAGATGAAATGTCTTTTTTGTCAATATATTAAATACCTTTCCTGTAGAGGAGTTCAAAGCTGGTTCCTAGGGCAGTCTCAAGCTAGAACTTTCCAGTTTTTCTGTCCTTGCTTTTATAAATCCAGTACCTTGTGACGTGGTGAGTTTGTACCTACTTAGGGCTCTATTTAATCTCCTTGTACCAAACAGATAGTGAGAGGCTCACAGAATAATTTGTTCAGCTTTTCTTTCTCTTACCTCTTTGCTTGAGGATCATCTCCCAGTGGGACTATTGCAGCTGCCTTATGAATATAGGGCTTTACACATTTGACAGCTATTCAAAAGTACTTAACATGGATTAAATGCATATTGGACAATCATATATTCTACAGGGAAGCAATCGACTTTCATCATATGACATCTGCTAGTCTCATTAAATCCTTGAGATATATTATTTGCATATTAAGTGTTTTCTGTAGGAAATCTTAGCCAAAATGGGATCGTGCTAGACTGTGTAGTGAGTATGTCTCGTTAATAACCTCTGTGTTTCCCAGATCTGCTACTTCCATAGTCCAGGACTATTTGCCAGTGAAGCTTTCCACCTTGAAATTTCCTTTTGTTTTAATAATAAAATAACCTCCACAGGCTCCCATGTTTGAGCACTTGACCTCCATGTGGAGACACTGTTTAGGAAGGTCAGGACTGTTTAGAAGGCTATGCCTTGCTACACTATATTACTGAGTATAGATTTTGAAATTTTGTATCCTGGACCATTTATTGTTCTCTTCTTTTTTTTTTCCCTTCTGTGCATGTAGAAGATATGATTACATCGGCCAAATTCAAAACTTCCTGCTGCTTTGCCTTCCACTTTGTGATGGAATGTAACTCTTCTGGAACTTTGAGTCAGAATATACCCTTTTTCTCCAAAGTTGCTTTTTAGTATTATATCACAGCAGCAGAAAGTCCACACTATACCTCACCTGCCAACTGTTTATATTTTGTCACTGAAGTTTTAGACAGGCATCTGCAGATTGATGTGGGGGGCTCTGAGGCTGAGTGCTATCATGTTCCTTTCATTTTAACAGAATCATTCTGCCTGTTGTTTTAAGAATTGACTTGAGGTAGGAAAGCACAAAAATAGGGATGTATATTAAGTGGCTAATTTCATCTCTCATAGAGACATGTAGAAATAGCAAGACTATAGCTAGAGTTCGAGGGTAGAGAAATTAGCTCTTTAAAGATTGGAAGTTTGGTACTAGAAAACATTGGAAGAAATAATTTAGCATTAAGTCAAAGTGATAAGTTGTTGTTAATGGAGAAATGGTCTGTCTACTGAGTTGAGAAGAAGAGGAAGAAACATCAGAGACAAGACAAAGAAGGGTGGCCCTTACAAGAGAAGTACTGAGACACACACACACAATATTTCTGTCATTGTTTGATATTTTTACCAGTTTGCTTTGGGAAATGGTTTTTAACCTAAGTTTAATAAGCTCAGTGCTGCTTATTTTATCTTTTTTTCTTGAGTTACTTTGGTGCTTCTGTCTCTTTAAAGAAATCGTTCATATTTCATTCAAATTCTTTATTTTCTAGTCTAAAGTTATCAATACCATTGCTGGATTATCCTTAATTATCAATAGCTTTGGAGTCTGTAATTATCTTGCATTTTCAAATTATTGACCATTTGGATTATTTCTGTTTTCTTAATTAGGTCTTGTCAACTTTATTGATCTTTTCAAAGACCTAAGTTGTACTTTCTTTGATTTTTCTCTTCAGGTTTGCCACTTTCATTTTAATGATTTCCTCTATGATCTTTATTGTTTCTTTTTAAATGATTTTCATAAATTAGATTTTTATGCTAATCTCTTCTTAGATTGTTATTAGAATTGTGTGTGTGTGTGTGTGTGTGTGTGTGTGTGTACACCCTCTGTCTAAATGTGAATGTGGAGGTCAGTCAGAGGAGTTCATTCTCTTCTTCTACTTCGTGGGTCCTACGAACTGAGCTCTTATCTTCAGGCTTATATTTAGAGGCAGGTGCCTTTACTAATTAAGCCATCTTAACATCTCTTATGGTATTTTTAAGGTACACATTGAGGATTTATACATGAGATATTTTTTATTATCTAATATAAACAAATGAAGTTTAATTTTCTGGTAAACTTTAAGAGCAACAAACCAGGATTTTTGATATTTGGTATTTTCACCTTTAAACCATTCAAGATGTATTTGGTTTTATCTTTTTATTTCCTTTTGTCTTGTGGATAATATTATAATATGTCACTTTCTGTTATGTCTATCTAATTTAATTTAATTAAAGTTAAGGAGGTTCTCCTTATTGTGTAAATGTTTCTGTTTTGCTTTTCTGAAAAGGTTATTGTTCTAGAACATTTTCTGTCTTAATAAATACATCATGAATACTTGAGTATGTGCTTTTCTGATCCTGGAGGAGATGTTCCATAAACTGAAATTAGATCAAATATCTTCATTGCAGTGTTTAAGCATTTACAACAGTGCCAATCTCTGGATTGTAGATAACTTGAATGTTAGCTTTTTCGCCTTGTAAGTGGTCTAGAGACACTTTAGTGTGAAGTTCGGTTATTATCAGATAGTTTAGCGTTTCAATGTTTAGATTTCACAGAGCATTATTAGAAATGAGTTGAGTGACATAGAACACAATCCAATGCCTCATCATCAGAGCCTCTGTTTTTGCTGTTTATAATGGGCACTGTTCCCAGCTTTGAATGCAGGCAGAGCACAAACGTCCCTCCAATCTCTTCCCCACATTGAGTAGTATCTCCTCATAAAATTCATTGTTAGGAGTCTATGGAATGCTTTAGAAGACTTCCCTATAGATTTCCAAATTTCTCTGGGCAGTTTCTATTCCTCTGGTGATAGGCATTACAAACACTAGATATTTTGATCTCCCAAGGCTCTCACCAATCTCTGTAACCATCGTACACTCTCTAATTATAGCGAAAACTCCACATCAAGGTACCACTTTCTGGAGCATTAGCCATTAGATCTTGATTATTAATACATATACATGTATATGCAAATGAGTCTACCAGGTTTTCTTAGCTGCCAGTCTGTAATTTTTAGCCTTGAAACTATTTTTATTAATGGTTGTAAATAAATAATATAGTCACATACTCATAAACATTTATGTAAAATTATTTTAAAAAAGTTTTTGCACATTTAAAATTTGTAACTATTATTATTCCAATTTATTTCAGAATGACTTTTCTTAAACATTTCAAAGATTCTGAAAAAAAAACCAGTATGATTTGTATTGTAAATACTTAAACAGAATCATGTTATTTTAATAAAATTTCTACCCTACTCAAACTGACATAGCTGTTTGCTTTATTTTCTCATGTGTAAGAATAAAGTATCTCTTTATTTTACTATTAAATATTTTTATTTTGGGCTGGTTGTTTTTTAGTATACGGACCCTATTCATATTATTATTCGTTTTTTTCTTTTTTAATTAAGGTTTTAAAACAATTTTTACTAATTTTACATACAAATCCCAGTTCCCACTCTCTCCTCTCCCCCTGCTTCCCTCACCCCACCCCCCATTTACTCCTCAGAGAGGGTAAGACTTCCCAAAGGTAGTCAACAAAGACTAATACATCACTTTGAGGCCCTCCCCACTATATCTAGGCTGAGCAAGGTATCCCTCCAAAGAAATTGGGCTCCAAAAAGTCAGTTCAAGCACTAGGGATAAATCCTAGTCCCACTGTCCATAGCCCCACAGACTGTCCCAGTCATACAACTTAGTGAGGAAACCCAGACCCATAAAAACAAAAATGGTATGTACTCACTCATAAGTGAATATTAGACATAAAGCAAAGGAGAACCAGCCTATAGTCCATTACCCCAGAGAAACTATTTATTTAATTTAACAATATACTTTGTTCCTTGAAAGATTCATTCATTCATACAATGTGTGCTGATCATATTCACCTACCATTACCTCTGTTCAACCTTCTCTACTTCCTACTTTAATATTTCTTCATATTTCAAGTTGCCCTACAGATGGTATAGACCCTCAGCAAAGTAACTAGATACTAGATTAACTCATAAAACTCAGTAGCCTTCCTATATACAAATGACAAATGGACTGAGAAAGAGATCAGGGAAACAACAGCCTTCATAAGAACCTGAAACAATTTAAAATATTTTTTGGTCTCTCTAAATAAATAAGTGAAATTCCTCTATGATTAAAAATAACAAACCAACAATAACAAAAATTTCAAGCCTTTGAAGAAAGAAATTGAAGAAGATATCAGAAGAGGGAACTATAGAATTTGCTCATGCATCAGTGGGGTTAGCATAGTAAAAATGTTCATCCTACAAAAGCAATCTACTGATTCAATGCAATCCCTATCCAAAATTCAATGAAATTCTTCACAAAGCTTGCAAGGACAATAAAAAAAGAACCTAGGATAGCTAAAATGATCCTTAACAATCAAAGAACTGCTGGAGCTTTCACCATTCACGATTTCAAGTTGTATTAAAGAACTATAGCAATTAAAATTTCATGGCATTGGCTTAAGAACAGAGACACTGATCAAAGGAATTGAATTGAAATCTCAGTCATAAATCCACACACCTATGAACAAATGATTTTTCATAAAGAAGCCAGAAAAACACACTAGAAAAAAGACAGCATTTTCAACAAATGTTTCTGTGCAAACTGGGTGGCTGCGTGTAGGAAAGTGTAAATAGATCAATACTTATCGCCCTGCACAAAACTCAAGTACAACTGGTTTAAAGACCTCAGTGAAAAACCGTATAGATTGAACATGATAGACAAGAAAGTGGGAACAGACTTGAACTCATTAACAAAGAGTAAGACTTCCTAAATAGAACACTAATAGCAAGGCACTAAGATAAACAATTAATAAATGGGAGCTCATGAAACTGAGGCACTCCCATAAGGCAAAGAACACTGACAGTCAGACAAAACGACAACCTATTGAATGGGAACCAAGTCCACATCCACACACAGAGGACTAATTCCAAAATATATAAAAACTAAAAGAAAAAAAAAAACAAATTAAAAAACCAAATAAATCAATTAAAATGGAATGTAGATTTAAGCAAAAATTTCTCTATAGAGGAAACTCAAATGGCTGAAAAACAAAGAAATGTTCAATATACTCAGAAACCAGGGAATTACAAATCAAAATTTCTTTGACACTACATCTTACATCTGTCAAAATGGCAAAGATCAATGACAAAAATGATCACATGCTGAAAAGAATGTGAAATAAGGAGAATACTCATTCATTGTTTGTTGGAGTGAAAGTTGTACAACCACAATGGAAATCAATATGGCAGTTTCTAAGAAGGTACAGAATTGATCTCCTTCAAGATCTAGCTTTATCACCCTTGGACATATACCCAAAGGACACTATATTCTACCACAAGGACACATGCTCCACTATGTTCATTGTTGTTCTATTCATAATTGCCAGAAATTGGAAATAAGCAGGATGTCTGTTGACTGAGGTTTCTCTCCTACCTGGTTCCTCTATGTTAGCCACACCACCCACAGCCATTTAATCCCAAATAAATACACCGAGGTCTACATTAATTATAAAATTGGTTGGCCCAGTATCTCAAGCTTCTTATTAACTCTTATAACTTATATTAGCCCATAATTCTTGTCTGTGTTAGCCATGTGGCTTGGTACCTTTTTGGGCTAGGCAGTCACATCGTGTTTGCTTTGGATCTGGGTCACAATGGCAGACTGAAATTTCCCTCTTTCCAGAATTCTCATTGCCCTGCCTCTACTTCCTACCTGGATGCCCCATCTATACTTTCTGCCTGGCTACTGGACAATTAGCATTTTATTAAAGATAACACAAGTGACAGGATAAAAGACAGGATCCCACAACAGATGTCCCTCACAGAAGAATGGACAAAGAAATTGTGATACGTTTACACAATAGAGTATTACTCAGAATTTTAAAAAAAGACATCATGAAATTTTCAAACAAATAAATATACCTAGAGAAAACCATCCTGAGTGAGGCAACCCAGAAAGATAATTATAGTTTGCATTCACTTAAATGTGAATAGCTTCCATTTTATAAATGATGACCGATATAGACTCTGTAGACTAGGAAAGGTTAGGCACAGAGGAAGGGACTGGGGTAAGGGCACATGGATCTTCCTGTAAAGGGATAATAGATCAGATTCTATTAGTGGACTGCAAAAGGGCCAGGATTTGAATTGGAGTATCAGTTGGGGAAATGAAGGGAAGATGGGGTTGAAGGAGGAAATTCTGGGTAAAACAGCTGGAAATGATGATAATTTGATGGATGGCATGGAAACCTTTTGCAATAGAAACTCCCTAAAATATATTAATGTGAATCTAATGTCTTCTCATAATGGGATGACAGAGTCTCAACATTGCACCACTTGTAATCAAAGAGGCCTTCTACCAGCAGGACTAGGTCACATTCAATTGACATGTTGGTCAAGGTGGTAACCATGGAAATTTCCAAACAACTCAGTCTATTGCTAAGACAATGGCTTAATCTCCACAAACTGGCTACAGAGCCTCATTACTGATAATACCCATACAACTCATTAAATATGGAAGTCAAGTTGGAGACTACATGAGGCCTTTGCCTCTGTGTTCTAGTGTCTTTTGAGTGACAAGCTACTCTTTGGGCTACCAAAAGAGAATGTAAACACCATCCCATCCACAAAACTTTGACCTATAATCTGTACTGCCTCCAAGACTTGCTAGGATAGTGGTGGCACAGAACTTGTGGGAGTATTTAACCAATGTCTAATTTGATTTAATTCCCACTTCATGAAATGGAACTCATACCCATCACTATTTGGGTATGGACTGAGAGACTAGAGAGTCCAGAAACCTTGGGTAAAACAAAGCACTATTGGTCAAAAAACAAAAAAGTATCAACACAATGATTCCTAATGACATTCTACTGTACTCATAGATTGGTGCCTTATTCAGCCATCATCAGAAAGGAATCTTCCTTCAGCAGATGGGAACAAATACAGAGGCCCATAACCAGGCATTATGCAAAAAGAGAGAGACTGTGTTACAAAGCTCTAAATTAGATATCTCTGATTCTTGGATTTGTTCTTGGGCTTTTTGGCTTCTGTTAGGTTACCTTGTCCAGCTTGCCCAGCCTTAATGTGATGATTTTTGTTTTTCCTTGTTATATTTTACTTGTCATGTTTGGTTGTTATCTCCCAGTAGCCTATTCCTTTTTAATGAAAGACATAAAAAGACTGGATCTGGAGGCAATGGGAGGTGGGGAGGGCCTGGGAAGAATGTAGGAGCAAACACAGTAATCAAGATATATTGTATGAGAAAAGATATATTCTCAATAAAAGATAAAAAAGACTAAAAACTGGAAAAATATTCAAGTTCCATTGCCTTGCTAATATACAAGAATGTTAATTGTGTTGATGCTATTATGGCAGTAGCTGAATTTTATAAATTGATTCTGTATCTTCAATAGTTCTAGTACTTTTGTAGATTTTGCAGAGAAGTGAGGTGTGAAAATTTTAAGACCTGTTTAAATATAGACACTAAGAAGAGTTTGAAGTTCTAATTTTTATATTGTTGATATTTTCATGTTTTGAATTTATATGAGAATGTAGTCTGATTAGTCATTAGCAGTAGAGTAAAATAAGTAATAATTAAATCGTACTGCTGAACACCACTCTAACTTCCTTTCTCTTTTAAAAGAATTTTATTATACTTAACTGTTTTGTGAACAAGTGTGCATGCATGTATGCAAGTGCGTGTGTATGTGCACACATACTAGTGCTTGTGTGGGTCGGAGGACAACTTGCCTGAGTCAGTTCCTTCTTTCTGCCATGTGAGTCTCAGGGATCCAAATCAGGTCTTTAGGCTTGTCATTGGGTTCTTCTACCCACAAGGCCAACTCCCAGGCACTGTATATTCTTCACGGGCACCTTTTTTTTAAAATTTGCCCTAGTTTTTGCTCTTTCCCACATATGTTCTGAGACATGTTCAATTGTCAAGCTAGCAGCTTATGATGTATGTCACCAGTTGGCTTTGGTGCACCTATGGTTCTGAAGAAAATTTATTTACTGATGTTTGCCATTGTGAGATTTTCATATTATGCAGAATGTATTTTAATCAAATTCACCCTGTTATTTTCTTGTCTCATTCCCACTGTCCCTAAAACTTATCCCTTTCTCAACTATGCCCCTCTTCTACTTTCATGCATTTATTTTTAATTATTCACTGGGTTTCATTAGGATTGATTAGAAAAGCATGGCTGGAGAGCTATCTCTTGGAGCATGGACACCTTACCAGTGGTTATCCCACTAGAGAAAATGCCTCTTCGTCCTTCAGAAACCATTAACCACCCCAAACCCTCAGAAATAGGTGGGGCTCCGCAAGCTCCTCTCCCCATATATGTGAATGACAGACCCAATACTGTGCAGGTCTTCGGCAGTATCTCATAACCTTACAACCCTTACTTCAGACCTTCAAGTTTCCTCTTATCCTGGAATATTCCCTGAATCTTGTAAGCAGGGATATCCATGTCCCATTTAGGCCTATGTGTTCAATAGTAAAGTCTTCCTAACATTTTGATGAATTACGATTCTCTACAGTTTTTGCTGCCCACTATAAAAAGAAACTTTTAGACCAAAATTAACAGTGGTGCTAATCCAGGTATTAATACAATTATTCAGAGGGTCTTTTCATTTGCATATGTTAACTTAGCAAAAAAAGAGCAGCTTCCCCATTAAGGCCTCTGAGCCATAGGCTCTTTACAAGGTTTACAGGAATAAAGGTGAATTCTCTTATTGAGCAGACCTCAAATCAATCATAGAGGGTTTTTATTAACTTTATAACTGACTTGCCAGAATGCCCCCAGTGGGCAAATCTTACAAGCAAAGTCACTAAGGATGCACTCAGGGTCCACAAATGAGTTAAGCTATAGATAGTTTTCTTCCAGTACCCCGACACTGTCGACATCATCCATTTTTATCATCTTTTATTCTTTCTTGGCTTGATCAAGGTACTTCAACATTTTACTTACTAAACTTTGAAGCTTTAGAAATGATCAAACCTCTGTTCTTTACAACTTAGCTAAATCATTCCTGTGATTCCCTAAACAGACAAGCTTGTGAGACAGGACTGTACAGTGTTTGAATAACTCAGATTATGTGATGCATGAGCTTCTGTAGCTAGAAATTATGTGTGAGAAACATCACAGAACTCTTCAGATCTAAAGAAAATAGTTAATTAACCATAAATTCAGAACTAAGAAACACTTCTTCCAAAATATCCTTGAAAAATGATGATTGAAGAATCAAACTTTAAATGTTCTCATCAGCATGCAAACTGTCTTTCTGACTAGACTTCCTGGATGGCAGTAATGTGGCCTTTCACTTTGTAGTCATTTGTGCAGTTCTTATTAAAAACCAGGTCTCTATAAATATTGATTAACTGGCTATCAAGGGAGAAATAGGAAGTGGACAACAATTAAGTCTTGGGAGATAACTCAGTCAGTAAAATGCTTACTGGACTTTCATGAGGTCTTCAGTTAGTTTACTAGTGTCCTTGAAAAATTTCCCAGTGTTCTGTCATAAGCTTGTAATTCCAGCCCTGAAGAGATGGAAACACACAAACATCTTGGATTCACTGGAGACCCTGGCTTCAAAAATAAAATGAGTATTGTCTGCATCACAAACCTCAAGTTACAGCTTTTATATGCATGCACCCACATGAGAACACACATATGGATATAGATATATAAACATGTAAGCCTATATGTGCGCACGTGTGTGTACGCACGCACACACACACACTCAAACAAAAGAGAGGGAGGGGGTTGCAGTTATTTGTAACTCATGTGTATATCATTCTACTGCTACCAGTTCCTCCTTTTCTATGCATCATGAGACTACTTGATGGAATAGATAATAAAGCCCTTTTCCCTCTTTGGTTCTAGAATTACTTTCACATGCAGTTGGTACATTCATATCCAAGATCCAGGATTATTTTCCCAGGAATCCTAAATCCATATCTTGAGTTGTCCGGTATTTCTTCCTGAAGTGTTTGATGATAATGGATCCTTCCGAATTTCCCCTAGAAATAAGTCCACAAGCAATATGAGACTTCTCTATCTTCACTGACTGAATCAATTTGTTTTCTAATGACTGTGCCCAGATGTGTAACTGGACTATGGTTAGAATTTTAGGGGATAGGGACACTTAGAAGGAGAATCTGCATGTATCTATGAATTCATTCTGCCTTAAGTAAATCTAACTTCTTTATATCCAGGAAAAGGAAATTTCATTTTATTTTATATAGAAGGGGAACACCAATACAAAGGAAGATTTGGTGTTTGGCATGTGTTCTAGGTGGACAGACTCTAATAGCACTAGGAATATACCAATGGAAACCTTAGTCAATGTGACTGATTCAGATCCTGTTGTTTGTGGTTTTCTTGACTTCTCTTTGTCCATTATACAACTACCCAATTGAATTAAAGTTTTGAATAGTGTCTTTAGAATATTTTTAAACCCCTTTTCTCCTAATACAGTAGTTGAGTTGGTATAATCTATTCCCACATCAAAGACGAATATGTCTTGAAATACCTAGTGTTTGTAGAATGAATTATTAGATTTTATTATTAAACAGGCACCTCATAAACTTCAGGAAGAGTTCCCATCAGTTTTCATCCAATTTAGAAGCTTTAATTTCTCTTCTTGAATCTTCCTACTCACATATAATATGTTTTCTAACGCTCTTGTTTTATATATATTATATAGGCTTTGGGTTTTTTGTCTGATTGCTTTTATTTTAAGTCAACATAGTTTCAAATAAGTGCAGGGTGTGTTTGTGTATCTGTGCATGGCATGTGTGCCCAGTTTGCACAAAGTTCAGATGAAAGCATTGGATTCCCTTAAACTGGAGTTACACATGGTTATGAGCCACATGGTGTGGGACAATTGACCATATTCTGTCAATTATGTTTTTCAAAACAGCTGATTGGCCAGTAGCCAGGCAGGAAGTATAGGCAGGACAACCAGACAAGAAGCAGAGGTGGGTCAATGAGAACATGGAATTCTGAGAAGAGGGAAGCTCTCTCTAAAGTCCTGTCCAGACAGAGAAGCAAGTTGTGACTATGCTGCTGAAAAAGGTACCGAGCCATGTGGCTAACATAGGTAAGAATAATGGGTTAATATAAGTTATAAGAGTTAATTAAAAGCTTGATCTAATGGGAGAATCAATTTATGATTAATGTAGACCTCTGTGTGATTTCTTTTGGGACTAAATGACTAGGGGACTGGATGGGACAGAAACCTCTAGTCAACAGCCACATGAAGTTGTCAAGGCTGTATATTTTTGAATGGGCATCAATGACTCAGAGTTGCATGGAACTTTTCTTCCAGGGACTTGAGTCAGTAACAAAGAACTACTGGGTACCAAAATGGATGCCAAGCACTAAACAGAGTTTTGTTTCCCATCACAATTTCTTGTGGTGGCTTAAATGAGATGCTACCTACAAATATTTAACTACTTGATTACCAGTTTGTGGCTATTTTGTGAAGACTAGCAAGTGTGGCACTGATGGAGGAAGTACAACATTGGAAGCAGGCTATGACATTTGGAATACTCCACCACTCCCTATGAGTCCTCTCTGCTTCATGTGGTGGTTCAAGATGTGAGCTCTCAGCTGTTTCTGTCGCTGTGCCTTTGCTCTACTAGAGTGAATGCAGAAGTCATTTCTCAGTAACTTCTGAGAACTCCCCAGACATTGACTCTAGGGCTGAATGAATTGTTTGCTGGGTATACTGTACTTTAGAGAGATGATACTGTTTTTCCCATGGGCAGTAGGGAAAGGTACCTTGGATAAGAGTGAGAGAATACTGATGTGATTGGTTCTTGATATGAAATAGTTTGAACAAGTAAAAGAAGGGAATCTTTTGATGTTTGGCTTCCTGCTCTCTACCTCAGTGTACTAGTTGTTTTTCTTGTTGGAACATAGCAGAGCAAAAACAAAGGAGGGGAGGGCTCATTTAGACTACTGCTTTGAGGGTCCATCATGACAGGGAAAGTGATGTGGGATTCCCCTCTGCCTGCTGTGAATACCATTGGTTAATAAAGAAGGTGCTTTGAGCCTATTTCCGTGCAGAATAGGGCAAGGCAGGAATCCCAAGCAGATAAGAGGAGGGGAGAGTAGACAGAATCAAATAGAAGTCATGTATCTGCCACAGGAGACAGGTGTCAGACGCCAGACAGAACTATAACATTAGGCCACAACCATGTGGCAATACACATATGAATAGAAATGGGTTAACTCCAGATACAAGAGCTAGCCAATAAAAGGCATGAACTAACAGGCCTAGAAGTGCTGTATTAATACAATTTCTGTGTTATTATTTTGGGTCTGGGAGGCAGGAAATGAACAAGCAGCCTCCATCAACAGGAAAGCACAGAAGTGGCTGTATGAGGCAGTTGAACCAGTCAGGATGCAGAGAGGTAATGCTGTGCTCAGCAGGACTTCAATATCTTCCCTTTTCATTGATTCTGGGATGATACTGCATATATCCAGGGTAATTCATTACCCTCAGGTAAAAGTCTTTGGAAATACTATAACAGACAGATCTGGATGTGTGCTTCCTATGTGATTCTAATTACAGTGAAAATGATGATGCATATTAACAAAAAGCACACACACACACACGCATGCATCAGATATAAGACAAGAATCCACCATTTTCAGTTCTCAAGGCAAGACCATTTTTATAACTCAACATTGTCTTGAAGCTTTTTAAATTTAGTTTATATCCCATGTAGAATGGAACAGGAGTTTCTATAACTGTTACTTATTTGTCTAAATGGGTAATATTTTCAACTCCAATCATTATGCTGTGCTATATCTGTCTCTACAGGAGACTGATTCTTCCAAGGGTCTGGGCCACCCATCAATGTGCTGGTATACACAAAGTTCTAGAACACCAAATTGATATGGGGAAATGCTTAGCTTGCATCTGAGATTGGATCAGGGTTGTGATAAATTTAGGACTGGTACTACAGACATTTCCACAGGAATGGAATCCTGGAATTGTTACTATTTCAAAAAGAAAATCAAATCTCAGAATGTTACTATTTACTAATTCATTCTAATGCAAAAACAATAATACAAATAACAAAACAAAAGCCAAAATGATCTGCTGTTCTGAGTCCACTCAGTGTGAGTAAACAGGCTCTGCTCACCATTAGTGCCCGGTGGCCTATACTATAAATAAGGCATACAGCAGATTCAGAACTCACTTCTGAAAACTTCCAACCTGAGTAAATAATCACAGCTTTTGTTTTTTAACTGGTTACTGTCTCTGAGTACAAAATCCTTCTTAATAATCCAGTTTCCAAGTGACAAATGTCATAAACAGAACATCCTCAAGGGCAAAGAAGCCATGGCACTTTCTTCCTTGTTGCTAGCATAGGTCAGTGCACCTACAATATACTCATCAAAACTTTTATTCAAATATAAGGTGAACTTTAATTACGACAGAAGCAAGGATGGTAGACATTGAGCAATCAGTTAATGAACATGAGCATAGTTATTTATTATGGATGTGTATGGCAATGGTGCCAGACAGAAGAAAAAAGAATACACTCCCAGTAAAGCTAATCTAACAAGCCAAACATAGTTATCTATTAGAAGTCTGTGGTGTCATTTTGGCATCAAACTCCAGATGCTGTGTATGAATTTTTAAAACATGGAATATTCAAAAAATAGCACTGGCATGGCTGGGGAGAGAAATTTAAGGGAAAAAATCAGTGGCACTTCAAAAATGTTGGGAATAGCAGGCCACAGCATCTTTTTAAAATTGACTTTACACTGTGAAGTTTAATACACAAATGTTAACTAAGTAAATAACTCTGAAGCTCTGGAGCAACAGCCATGTAATATAACCAAAAGAAGCGGGGATGGGGAAAGAAGCAAGGGGGAGAGCAATCCAAATGTCCTGGGAGACTACAGTTCACACTGCTCCATCCCCCCGGTGAGCTGATTGTATTGCCATTTATATTGTCACAGCATGCAAGCCTTTGGCCTTATTTATGGGTTTAGTGACTTGAGAACTACCTACAAATAAAATGGATTAGTCTTTCATGCTGTTGAGTTTAATATAAATTGATTCTTGAAATGTGATTGTTTATTTCTGTGAGTACATGTGTGTGCTGTGCATGCACATGTGTTTCCATGTATGTATGTACATGTGCATGCATGTGGAATACAAAGGTCAATTCTGGGTCTCATTTTCTATTGCTGTACACCTTATGTTTGATACAGGGTGTTTTATTGATACTGAAGCTGTTGTTGATTCAGCTAGATTGTGGGGTA
>JABTXL010021306.1:3782149-3814406 GCA_025134845.1 Neodon shergylaensis | reverse complement strand
ACAAAGCTGCACCACAGTCCCTCTAATTGTATACTTCAGATATTTATCATCATTAAATAAACTTGCAAGGTGTTTTATCTTTACAAAGTAATATATGCAGTCCTGCGATATAGCTCGGTGTGATAATACTTTCAGGACATGTATTCAAGCCATAAGTTCATCACCAGGAGCAAAAAGAACATACAAATCACCTTCTTTTGCTGACATGATGTAACAAACAACTAATGATAGACACTCTTTACATACAGAAAATAAAATATAGCTTTTGAGCTAAGGAAGAAAAGGCCTCTTGGGTAAGTGTCAAATTTGCCATCTGGAGCAATAAACGAATGAGACTATCATGGGATAACTTGTTACTCACCAAAAGCACTATCAAACATTATAACAATGGACAGCAGGTACATGTGGGAGGACTTCTTACTGAAAGTGAACTTAACAACTGCTGAGTGATAGATAACGTGAATGGAAGGATGGATGGGCACGTGAAAGGCTGGATGGAAAATGGCTGGATGAATGCATGTATTCAATTAAATTGCCTTCTAAGGTATTATTGGCATATAGATACTCTACAGGTCTCAAAAACGAGTTGAGCTTCCCCATGTGCAGCTGTGCTTTTCCTGTTCCTATCACTGTGATGGGATCTTGAAAGCCATCTATTCTACTTACATAACAAGGTGAGTTCTGGTTGATGTTGTTTGATCTGAAATACTTGAACCTCGAGAGAACTGTTCCAGATCTACATTTGAGAACTGCCCCTCACCTTCATTTGCTTTGATTGTTGATATTTGCTTTCCTTCGTTGAGATATATTGAAGCTAAGACTCAATTCTAAATACAAAATATATTTATACTTCATGCATACATTATACAATAGCAATTTTATATAATTCATGTTTTATGCTTTTGTTGTGAACCACACTTGTCACATGAGATAAGCCAGGAAGTTTCTTTCTGTGTTGCCAATTGTTCTCAAAACTTTCAAAGTTTGGAGCATTGTTTATAATAGAATATGAGATTTTCAACTTATACATACAAACGAAATTTTAGTTATTTATTATAATTTTAAAGATTTTGCTTGATTATGTATATACATGTGTGTTGCATGCATATGAGTGCATGTGAATGCATGTGGGTGCCTGGGGTTGCCTTGCCTACCTATGGATGCATTTGCCCACAGAGGACAGAAGCATCAGATCCCCCATAGCTGCTGTTACAGGCAGTTGTAAGCTGCATGAAAACATGGGCGCTAGAAAGCAAACTCTGCAGGAAAATCATTTTTAAAATACAAAGTTACATTGAAACATTTATTATTTTCATTAGTTGATCAAATATCAGACAAAGAAAGTGTTCATTTTGGCTGCTGGTTCAGTGAAAAGCACTTAAGGTCTGGGAAGGAGAGGCATCTGGTCACATTCCATCCACTGTAAGCAAGTGGAGCAAGGAATGCTGGCACTTTGCTCATTCACTCCTTTTCACACAGGCCAGGACTCCAGACCCCTGAGTGATGCTCACACTTAGGGCTGGTATTACAGCACATGCCACTGAGCTTGGTTTGAGAGTGTGGGGGATCGAACTCAGGGCTTACAGCACACTAGGCATTCACTCTACCAGCTGGGCTGTACTTCCGCCCCATACCTTTTACTTTTGGTGTTGCACTTTGGTATGGTACGTGATGAAAATACCCATGGAATCCTGGAAGAATGGGGAATAGATCAAAGCTTCATGAAGTATTTATAATATTTTACTATTAATGCAATGAGAAAATCTAATTATATTAATTTTACTATATAAAAGAAGTTAACCTAAAAATGTTTAAGTAAACTGATAAAAAATTAGTCAATGACTCCACAAATCTATAGATTCAAATCTTACTCATTGACAAAAAACAAAACAAAGTAAAATATAATTTATCAATGACAGCACTAGAACTCAGATTAAAAGTGTTGCTCATAAGAGCACAGCCATCCATGAGCTACTTAGTTAGGAAATGTGAAAATCTATTGACTGTGTTTATTAACATACCTAGGCAGTCTTTAGCCAGAGGAGGTACAAGCATTCCAAAGCCTTGCAGACTCCTCCCATAAAATGGTTGCTTTGGCCTAAGGATTCTCACTGGTGAAGTGATTGCCCAGCAAGCACAAACAAAACAAACAAATGAAACAACAACAACAACCAAGCGTTGCTTTTGTAGAACAAGAATGAAGTTCCTGACTTAAAATGTGTAGAAAAAGGGGTAAATCAAGCACCTTTTGGGGGCATCCTGTGAACAGCTTGCAGTGCCCTCTCCTTGCCTGCAATTTCATACCTTCTTAAACCCAGTGGGAAACCTTAGTTGAACTCGATCTCTTTTCCTTTCCAGTGAATTTATGATAATTGTTTTTATTGAAATTTGTTTTGCCTCCTGAAGTGCTAAGATATTGACTATGTGTATCCATCAAAATTTCACTGCATTATCCTGTAACCTTTTACACTAATTGATCAGACACTAAAAATAAATATGGACATTAATTGTCTTGAGAAGAATTTTACTTCCTCTTCAACTTAACGTTTTCCTCCTCAAATGCAAACAACAGTTTAATGGCCCTGGCCATAAATCTGAGAAACTAAGTTGAGGAAGAAAATGACAGGCATAACTTCATTCACATTAAAGTATTTTTCTGCTCATTAGACTGAAATGAAAAAATTAATATGTAAACCATTAAGCCATACCCAAATGTATTGTGTTATGCAACTGAAATAGATATTTGATGAGGTTATAACCAACATTTTATTGCAATCTCAAAAAAGAAATGCTTTGTAAAATTACCTGAATATATTAAAATATTTTCATTAAAATATTATATATCTGAAAATATAACCTTTGTTATATTATTTCTATGCTTTTTTAAATTAGATACACATTTTTCATATCTGTTTTTACAGACTTTTGCTAGGATATTTCCATTTTCATTTCACAAAAGTATAT
This sequence comes from Neodon shergylaensis, assembly GCA_025134845.1. NCBI lineage: Eukaryota > Metazoa > Chordata > Mammalia > Rodentia > Cricetidae > Neodon > Neodon shergylaensis. The sequence goes on along the minus strand of JABTXL010021306.1, from coordinate 3,811,442 downwards.
AGATAGATTGATTCATCAAGAATTTTTTATTAGTATCATATTCTTCTGCCTCCAAATTTCACCTAATCATAGGAGTGTTGGGAACTCATTTGTTAACATATCAACATTCATTCAAAGCTATTTCATGTGATTTTTTCCAAGAGCTGTAAGTTGAATATGTCCTTGTGTACTTGCTAGTTTCTGTCATCTCGACACAAACCTAGACCTATCTGAGGAAAGGAAATCTGTGCTAAGGATTGCCTCCATTATCTTGGCCTATGGACAAGTTTGTGGAGGCATTTTCTTGATTTCTGATTGATGAGGTGACACCATCCCTGACCTGGTGGTCCAGGGCTGTATTAGTAATCTGAGCAAGGCAGGGGTGAAAGCATCACTCCTTCATGGCATCTGCTTTAATTTCTCCCTCCAGGTTCTTGTCTTGAGTTTTTGTTCAGACTCCCTGCTGACGGAGCGCAATCTATAAGGTAAAATAAATCCTTTCCTGTCCGGTGTGTTTATCACAGCCACAGAATGAAAGCTAAGAATCTTATGTATACTTTTACTATTTAAAAAATCCATTCTGATCAGTTCGTCCTTAGGTTAAGAACCATCCCACTCAAATGCTTAAAGTTAATTATATCACTCATTTGTTGGCCTTGAGTTTATCTCCTATGTATTATATTCTCCCTCGTCTACCATAATGTATATGAAATTATTTGGAAATTGATAACTAATAGGTATTTGTTTAAATAAACTGCTATAGACATTAAAAAGGAGATTAAAGACATGAAATAGCACACCTGGCTAGCCCCAGTTAGTTTTCTCCTATAATATTTCCTTGTTTATGGTACCTCTTTGGAAAAATAGAAATCCTAACTAAGACATCAACTTAGCAACTCAACAACATAGTTGACCTAGGGGAAGATGACAACCTAGAAATTCTTGAGAAATGCAGGAGATGAAAGATGGAGTGTGTGCTGGATTAGTTACTCTTCCTCTAGTGTGATAAAACACCATGACCAAAAAAACAACTTAAGAAAAAAAGGGTTTATTTTGTCTTATGTTTTCAGAGGGATAGAGTCCATCATAGAATGGTATGGCAGCAGGCAAGGCAAGAAACGGCAGAAGAGGAGGAAGCTGACTGGACACATTTTCATCCACACATAGGAAGCCGAGAGAGAACACGAAGTAAGCAAAGACTATAAAGCCTCAAATCCTGCCACTAGAAGCATCCTTGCTCTAGCAAGGCTCCACTTCAGAAATGTTGCCTAACATTCCACAAACTGGAGACTGTGTGTTTAAATACTTGTCGGAGGCAGTTTCATTCAAGCTGCCAGAAGGGTCTTATTTTAGGTGGAAGAGAGGAACACAGAAATGTGGTAGTGAATTTGAGGATCAAGTGGATTTTCTTTTTTTTTTCTTTTTATCTGCTTTTTAAAGAGGATATAACATAGACTAAGGGAGCATGCGGGTCCCAGGAGAAGGTAGAAGGAAAGGGGGACGTAGGAAGGAGAACAGAGAAAAAAATATATATCAATTAAAAAACAATTTAAAAAGAAGCTTAAAACACAGAATTTGGGTAAGACTGGAAGAGCTTTACATTTCCCCAGAATGCAGAAAGACTGCCTTCTGGAATCTTGCTAAACCTCAAATACGCCCCTCAGTTTCATGACTTCCTTCCTACTTCTGTATACATGTCTGTTCTTGAATTATTTCCTGCTGATTTATTTTGTCAATGTATGTGTGTATTTGACTGTACCGTGTGCATGCACAAACATATGACTGTGTGCACACATGAATGGTGAAGTAGGCATAAATGTGCTCTAGCACATGTAGGGGTCCTAGGACAGCATTCAGAGGAACATGATTACAGACACATGAAACCATTCTCGGGATTGAATCCAGGTCCTCATGTTTATGTGAAAAGAATATTACTCACCAATAAATCTCTGAACCCATGTTACAGAATGAGTTCTAAAATTGTTCTCCACTACAACAGTGTATGAAATACTTTTGTAAAGTATTTTCTATGACAGCTCCTGAATCAAGCAATATTACTGTCATTCATAAAATGAGCGGATGGAAAACACTGTGAACCATTTAATTTTATGGTGTGTGTATTTAAATGTTTTCATTTAATCTCCAAATGAGGGAAAGTTAAGCCATTCACTTTCATTTAGGTTTGATTAATGGTCTTTGATCTTTCATTTAGAGCAAATTTTACCATTGCTTTAAAAAATTATTTTTATTTTTTAAGTATTTGATGGAGAAAACAAAACAATTTAGCTGGCAGTGTCTCAAACAAGTATAATTCTGCATTTTACATAAAGATTTGAAATAAGGGAACCTCTACATCTAAGCTGAGCAGAGATGACTGCAACTCATGTATCGTATGAACTACACATGGGCAGTTCTCACATGGTGTAATCTTCAACTTTATTGCGTATTAAAATCAATTCATGCAATTCTAATCAGTGTTTTCTTCTTATTTCAGTTCTGTTTATGTGTCTGTGTCTGTATCTGTGGGTGTGTTATGTACACATGTGTGCAGTAGTGTTCCTTTCAGTCCAGAAAAAGGTGTGAGATCCTGTTACAGGTGGTTCTTAGCTGCTTGATGTGGGCACTGGAACCTGAACTCCAGTTCTCTGGAGGGTAGCAAGTGCTTACCTATGAAGTCATCATTCTACCCTCACTTTTTTAGTACTTCTAATTTCTGTATTGGTTCAGCAATGCTGTTCTTCTGCATGGTGTATAACATGTTTTTTGTATCTTTTGCATAATGCTTGCTTTAAAATTTTGAAGACATTATAATGCTAATGATGTAATTATATATTCACATTTAAATTGTCAGTATCTACAAGATAATACTTTAGAAATTGTATTTTATAGGCCTGCTAAACTTTGAAAGTGTTATTAGTATATAATAGATCTAGTTTTCATTTTTAAATAATTTGGATGTCATTTCTTTATGTTTTGCCCAAATCCATGATTGTTATAGCCTAAGATTTCATTATTATTATTCTGCTTGGATTTTGATGGACATTAATTACTTTTGCATTATCATACCCATGGTAATAATACTTGTCACATATTTAACACCATGTACTTGTAAAATATTTTCATACTTATTAATTCAGCCAATTCATAGCAGATTTTGCTCACAAATACTATGATAAATTAGCTTGTATTTATTTCTTATCTTAAAATATAAATTCTCTGTATCTTTCTCTGTGTGTGTGTGTGTTCATGCAAGCTGAGCTGCACTTGCATGTGACTGAAAATAACTTTCAGGAATGGATTCTAACTTTCTACCACAAAGACTCTGGGGCTCCAATTCACATCATCTCCTTGGCAACAAGCACCTTTACCTGCTGAGCCATCTCACCAATCCTTGACTTGTACTTCAGTGACTCATACCGAAATTATTTTTTCTCTGCCTTTACATGTATATCCTTTCAGTATATGTAGACACATAAGCAATGCATAGCATTATATCTTACAAATGACAGCAATTTCCTTGTTCAGATTTGAATAAGGTGACAGATTCCTAGCTATTATTCAACTCTATTTTATCTGCCACCTGAGAATAATATTTGAACTTATTCTTTCACTCCTTTCATGAATATTCATTTCTCTACATTATTTTTGTTTTGGTTTCATTGTGTTTTAGTATTGTTGTTCTGATGGGAACCTCATGGTAATGCAGAGACTCAGACCAATCTTTTCTTGAATGCTTTTTTGTGTGTGTGTGTTTCTTTGAAATTTTTGGGTGAGGCATTTATATTTCAGACTACAATCCAGACTTACTATAACCTATACTTTCATTTAGTTAAGTTTCATCAATGTTTGAAGACTTTACTAACTAACTTGTGACTTAAGAGGAGGAAAAAGTCCAGTGAAAGAAAGTTAGTTCAATAGGTATAGGTCCCATGGGAGATCATCCTTTTCCAGCTCCTTCCTCTCTCTCCTTTCCAGGAAAGGACTTTTTCCATGTGCTCTCTCCAGCAATCCCAGCTTCAATCAGGGTCCAAAACTTTAGAGGTCAAATAAACACAGAATAACCCACTGGCATCTTGAAGCAAAAGCAACCTTTCCTCCTTGTAAATTGATTAACTGGTGCATTTGTTATGGTAACGGCAATCTGTCTCATACTTGATGATAGTGATTTGCTTTGTGCATCTGTCAGAAAGCTTTCTATTTCCATGCTTAGAAAACAAAGAAATAACAAGTGTGAACAAGAAAATAAAGGGAAATAAATTATTTTCTTACTAAATACAGAAAAAAAACTCTAGTTAGACCAGGTTTTATTCATTGTTTCATTCAGATACTCAAAATATATATCAACAAAGTCTAAACTTGTGTTATCAAACTTATTTTTAGATAAATTTTCTTTTGTTTTATTTTACACAGTATTTTCTAGACAAATAAGTACCTGTTCCTCATTATCTTCTTAGTTTGAAGATCAATAATAAAAATGAGTATTCCCCAATGTGAAAGTTATCTTATGTAATCTCCAGAGTGACTCCCAATTGCCTAGGAATAAGGTATAGGACCACTGTTGACCAATTATCCTTGCCAGGAGGATAGGATATAGCAATTGACATAGAAACAGGTATTTTCTTCATCTTGAAAAAGAACCCACTGTCTGACACTATTTGGGTAAGGAAAGGAAGAATGCCACACAGATTTACTGGACAGAAAGAATAAATGATTTTTGTTATAATTACAAAACTGGAATTCATACTGTTTGTAGGAAGAGAAAGCAGCTTGTTGTTTGCGGCCACCTGGCTAGTATAAACCTGAAATAATCACACAGAAACTGTATTAATTAAACCACTACTTGGCCCTAGTTTCTTATTGACTAACTCTTACATATTAATGTGACCCATTTCTATTAATCTGTGTATCACCACTAGGTCATGGCCGCCCAGCAAAGTTTCAACACATCTATCTTCTTAGGCAGATCCACAGCATTTCTCTGACTCTTCCCTTCTTCCTCCCAGCATGCAGCCTAGCTTTCCCTGCCTACCTAAGTTCTGCCTTGCCATAGATCCAAAGCAGATTCTTTCTTTCTTAATTAATTATATATTTATTGATAATTAATTCTTTACTAATCACAGCACACATAGGGGACTCCCAGATCACCCCCCCTTTTCTGTTTAAATTAAAAGGAAGGTTTTAACTTTAACATAGTAAAATCACATATAACAAAACAGATATCAAACAAGAATTATAGTTACAATATTTATATGTACTTTATCTTTTATCATGACTAAGGAAACTATAACTATAAATTCTTCAACTCCATCAAATACCCCAGAAGGATATGATATTACCTAAGTAAACAGGTAGTACATTATAAGCAATTTCCAAAACTCTAGAGCTGACAGAGTCATCTCGCTGCCTGGACAGTCACCCAAAGTTTTTCTGTATCATTGGGGCATCCATATTTAGCTTATAGGCCTACAGTATCCAGCAGACTTTTCTGTGAAGCAGGAAACTTCAAAGACAATTCTGCCTATACTGCAGTTTGTCTGTCACATTTTTTTGTGTGTCCTGCAGAAGCTCTAGCACACTCTTTTATGAAGCAGGAAACCCGAAGGATTGCCTCACCTTTAGACAAGTTCAGCAGTCATTTCTCTGTGGGTCCTGAATGTCCAGTTAAGTAGTTCAGACAAGAGCAGTTTCTTGCCCAAATGTCTAAGAAGCCTCTTTAATGCCCATCTTCCTCTTGAAGCAATTTGTGCTGCCAGGAGCAGACATATCTCATTGTCAAGAAAAGTCCTAGTTATTAAAACATTTTAAATGCCATATTCTGAAAATCACTGAAAGATTTGAAGAATATCTATCTAATTGAGAAATATCTCTATATATCTACAAATTCTAACTAGCATGACTACAGTCTTGATTATTACAGGTGAGTATCTATTAACTTATATTTCTTAACTTTACATTACATTTTTAAATGAGCTACACAAACATGATACCTTAATCAAGAGCAGAAATACACATATAACAAAACTGACCTTAAATTTGCATCAATAAACCAAAATTTATATCAATGCAAATTATTCATATCTATATCATATCCCCCTTTAAATGTAAACAAACAATTATAAAGAATATTAGGGAACATGGGCACAGTTCTGTCCAAACTTCTTTTTGCTGTTTATTGAGCAAAGTAATTTTTGGAGGGGTGTATTTTTTAGGAATGTTTAAGGCAACCTTTCAGAAGGTCTTGGTCCATCAAACCGTATTGGTCTGGAAGCAGTTCACAGGTTCTCATCCTCTGTGGAAATGAAAGAAGAACCCTTTCCCAAAGCAACATATCCTAAGACCCAAATTTGAAAGTCAATGATACCTTTATAATATCCAAGCTGGTGTAATTTAGCAGCCAATACAATGAAATGTCTCTCTGTATTTAGCTCATTCACAGTAAGAAAAATCAAAGATAACACAATAATATACATAATTCAGACTTTCTGTGAATTTTTCTTTCTTTCTATTTTTTTAGTGGATTTAGCTGGCCACATTGGGTGCCAATCTGTAGGAGGAGGCTGCTTGTTGTTCCCTGCCACCCGGCTAGCTTAAAGTCAAAATAATCACACAGAAACTGTATTAATTAAATCATTGTTTGGCCCATTAGCTCTAGTTTCTTATTGGCTAACTCTTACATTTTAATTTAACCAATTTCTATTAATCTATTTATCACCATAAGGTCGTGGCCACCCAGCAAAATTTCAGCTCATCTGTCTCTGCAGGCAGCTCCATAGCATCTCTCTGACTATGCCCTTCTCTTCCCAACATTCAGCCTAGCTTTCCCTGCCTACCTAAGTTCAGCCTTGCTATAGGTCCAAAGCAGTTTCTTTATTCATTAATGGTAATCACAGCACACAGACAGGACTCCCACATCAACTGTATATATATATATAGTGTGTGTGTGTTGTGAGTGGAACACATTGCACACATTGGATTGTACATATACAGACCTGAGGTTAACTTCAGATACCATTACTCAGAAACAACAACTGTAATCGTTTAGAACTTAAAAGACTCTAATTTGACCCTGGGGCCCACAGTTTCAGATAGATTGGCTGGCCAGAAAGCCCTGGTAATCTGCCTTTCTACCCAATCCTAAGATCACACTCATGTGCCTTTGCTCCTGGTTTTTTTTCTGGGTGTTTGTTATAGAATTAAGGCACTCATGCCTAGATGGCAAACAAAAATTGACAGAGCTATCTTACTAGCCATTTTTTTGATTAACCCATTGATATAAATAATTATTAATTGTATGGTATGAACTTATAAAGAGTAATATATTTAAAGATAATTGTCAGTTTTTTCCAGTGGTCTATCCTTGAAGGGTTGCCCAGGCTCCAGTAAATGGGCCTAGACCTGTGCCCATATAAGAAACACTAATTGGATTCGCTAATTGAAAACAATAGAAAGAGGAGAGATGCTTGAAATTGGGAGGATGGATGTGGAATCTGGATGTGTGTCCAGATGGAGTTGGAGGGGGATGTACTAAGTAGATATGATCAAATATATTGTACGAAATTACCGAAGAATAATTTCAAAAGACTAACAAATGGATTCTTTGGAAACAAGGAATCACAGTAAATAACTGAAATAAAGATGGGTACAATGCCAGACTTCTCTTTGGTAGTAGATTCACCACTTGAAAGACAATGCCATGTCTTCAGATTAATTCTCATCTCTCTGGCTTGGTCCTATGACTGGTTCTCCCCATTGTTCTAGCAAGACTCAGATATGCTTCCGTGAACTCAGACTTTCTCAAGAAATTTGGGCTGTCTCTACTTTCAGTTCCTGAGGTACCATCTCGATGCAGAAAATTTTGAGACACTGACAGAATCCCAAGCTATGAAATGATAGAAACAAGTATGCCTGAATCACCATATGGAGATATTTATCAAACGCAGACACCTGAAGTGGACTGTGACATAAGGAACAAAAATAATAAAACAAAAATCTTCTGAAGACCTGAGGCTTGATTATTTATTAACTGCTAATGTTCTAATGACTACAAAATCAAACTGAGATAGCATAATTTCATAGCTGTTTATTTCTGCCTACCGATTATGAACAACTGATTGGGAGAATAGAAATATTGAAGGTGCTTATTTCCTTTCTTTTGAGATGGAAATGCATCTAGTATTTAGAATGAAGTCCCCAGAGAACAACAACAATAAAATACCCTTTCATTTTATTAAGTATAGCATTATGAGAAGAAATTACTACTTAGAATAATTATCTCAACATTCTACCCAATACCAACTTAAAATTGTCTTGTCTCACTAAAAGGAAATTCCAGACAGGTGGCAGAAGAATAGGAGCAAACGAGATTTAATATGTGCAGGGAATGACTAATGGTTATAATTCAGACTATCTCAAGTCCAAAGTATGAAAGGGAGTGGTGAGTGAGGAAAAGGGAAAGCTGGCAGGAATCAGAATGCAAAGGCGTTGTCAGCCAATTGACTGAATTTATGTACATTGCAAAGAGAATGCCCACACCAGTAGAGTTTATGGATAGGAGTTATGATTGTGGTTGTCAAAGGTGATTCTTGGTTTTAAGTAAAAAGTAAAGCTCAGTTAGAATTCTTACATCTGGGCCTTCAGTGATGGCTCAGCATTAAAATGAGGCACTGCTTTTGCAAAGGATCTGAGTTCCATTCCAAGAGCCCACAAGAGGAGACTTGCATTCTAAAATCTTCTTCTGGCCTCTATGGGCACTGTGTCACATGTGAACACCCCCCCCAACACACACACATGTAGGCATTATTAAAACAAAATCTTTTAAAAAACTAAATCTTATCACTGAAATGAAATAAAAGCAAAACAAATTCAGATTAGAAAATACATCATGACAAAGTAAGAAAACAAAACAAAAACTACTCAAGTATAAATCTTAATCCATGAAGTCTTATATGGTACAGTGAATGTTCTAATAAAGTTTGGAATAAATTCATACTTGAGAGGCCTTGACTATACAGATCTCACAAGGTGTCATTTTTATTAAAAACTCCTTTGAATAGCAACATGTTCTGTGTGAGATAGAAAATTTCCAGAACATTCTGACGTTTCCTTTAACACTATAATTTACTATTGTGAGTTTCAAACCAGGCTGGATTGCATAGTGAGGTCCAGACCTGTTTGAATTATATAGGAAAGTTTTGTACCAAGCATTAATACTCTCTCTCTCTCTCTCTCTCTCTCTCTCTCTCTCTCTCTCTCTCACACACACACACACACACACACACACACACACACGGACACACACACAGAGGGGTTGTTATGGGGGAAAGAGAGTTCACTCTATGTTTTTTTTTGGGAGCCACCTTAGGGTTGGCAAGAGACTTAAACCTAGAGTGGTTCCCAGGAGCCCAAGGTGATGTCCCCAGTTAGTTCCTTGGGCAGCTGAGGATAGGGAACCTGAAATGACCCTATCCTATAACAATACTGACGAATATCTTTTTTTTTATTTGGAAATGTCATTTTATTTATTTTTTTTATTGAAAAAAAATCCCTGCTTCCTCCCAGACTCCCATTTCCTTCCCCCTCCTCCCGCCCCTCTCCCTCTTCCCCCCACTCCTCTCCCCCTCCCTCTCCAGTCTGAAGAGCAGTCAGGGTTCCCTGCCCTGTGGAAAGTCCAGGGTCTTCTCCCCTCCATCCAGGTCTAGGAAGGTGAACATCCAAACTGGCTAGGCTCCCACAAAGCCAGAACATGAAGTAGGAACAAAACCCCATGCCATTGTCCTTGGCTTCTCATCAGCCCTTATTGTCCGCCATGTTCGGAGAGTCAGGTTTTTTCCCATGTTTTTTCAGTCACAGTCCAGCTGCCCTTGGTTAGCTCCCAATAGATCAGCCCCACTGTCTCGGTGGATGGGCGCCCCTCTCGTGGTACTGACTTTCATGCTCATGTTCTCCTTCTTTTCTGCTCCACATTGGGAATTTGGGAGCTTAGTCCGATGCTCCAGTGTGGGTCTCTGTCTCTATCTCCATCCATCGCTAGATGAAGGTTCTATGGTGATATGCAAGATATTCATCAGTATGACTATAGGATAGGGTCATTTCAGGTTCCCTATCCTCAGCTAGCCAAGTAACTAACTGGGGACATTGCCCTGGGCACCTGGGCGCCACTCTAGGTTCATGTCTCTTACCAACCCTAAGGTGGTTCCCTTAATAAAGTTATGTGATTCCTTGCTCCTCTATCCAACCGTGTTTTATCCCCAATCATCCCGTTTCCCCAAGTTCCCCTCATCCTCCCCTTCTCAATTTTCTCTCCCCCTCTCCCCTTACCCCTATCCCACCCCACCCCCAAGGTCCCAATTTTTTTGCCCAACAATCTTGTCTATTTCCCATAGCAGGGATAATAACTATATGTTTTCTTTGGGTTCACCTTCTTATTTAGCTTCTTTAGGATCACAAATTATAGACTCAGTGACCTATATTTATGGCTAGAAACCAATTATGAGTGAGTACATCCCATGATCCTCTTTTTGGGTCTGGGTTACCTCACTCAGGATAGTGTTTTCTATTTCCATCCATTTACATGCAAAATTCGAGAAGTCATTGTTTTTTATGGCAGAGTAGTACTCTAATGTGTATATATTCCACACTTTCTTCATCCATTCTTCCATTGAAGGACATCTAGGTTGTTTCCAGGTTCTGGCTATTACAAATAATGCTGCTATGAACATAGTTGAACAAATGCTTTTGTCATATGATAGGGCATCTCTTGGGTATATTCCCAAGAGTGGTATTGCTGGGTCCAGGGGTAGGTTGATCCCAAATTTCCTGAGAAACCACCACACTGATTTCCAAAGTGGTTTCACAAGTTTGCATTCCCACCAGCAGTGGATGAGGGTAACCCTTTCTCCACAACCTCTCCAGCAAATGCTATCATTGGTGTTTTTGATTTTAGCCATTCTGACAGGTGTAAGATGATATCTCAAAGTTGTTTTGATTTGCTTGAGAGGACAATAATCAACTTTATATGGAAAAACAAAAAACCCAGGATAGCCAAAACAATCCTATACAATAAAGGAACTTCTGGAGGCATTACAATCCCTGACTTCAAACTTTATTACAGGGCTACAGTAATGAAAACAGCGTGGTACTGGCATAAAAACAGAGAAGTCGACCAATGGAATCGTATAGAAGACCCAGTTTTTAGTCCACAAACCTATGAACACCTCATTTTCGATATAGGAGCTAAAAGTATACAATGGAATAAAGAAAGCATCTTCAACAAATGGTGTTGGCACAACTGGATGTCAACCTGTAGAAAAATGAAAATAGACCCATATCTCTCACCAAGCACAAAACTCAAGTCCAAATGGATCAAAGACCTCAATATCAGTCTGAACACACTGAACCTGATAGAAGAGAAAGTGGGAAGTACCCTACAACAGATGAGCACAGGAGATCGCTTCCTAAGTATAACCCCAGCAGCACAGACATTAAGGGCAACATTAAATAAATGGGACCTACTGAAACTGAGAAGCTTCTGTAAAGCAAAGGACACTGTCACTAAGACAAAAAGGCAACCTACTGACTGGGAGAAGATCTTCACCAACCCCACAACAGACAAAAGTCTGATCTCCAAAATATATAAAGTACTCAAGAAACTAGACTTTAAAATGCTAATCAACCCAATTAAAAAATGGGGCACTGAACTGAACAGAGAATTCTTAACAGAAGAAGTTCAAATGGCCAAAAGATACTTAAGGTCATGCTCAACCTCCTTAGCGATCAGGGAACTGACGAATATCTTGCATATCACCATAGAACCTTCATCTGGTGATGGATGGAGATAGAGACAGAGACCCACACTGGAGCACTGGACTGAGCTCCCAAGGTCACTTTATGTTTTATCAGCTAAGATACAGTCTAATTATCATGAACAGTGAAGATCAGGAGCCTTTGCACATATAGAAGTACTACCCTAAACCAAAGAAAGAAGATCCATTGTGGATTTCCTCTTTCCCATGTCCTGACCATGTGTTTAGGGTTGCGATAATTTTAATGAAAACAACCCAATTCCTAAAATAATCAACAGTGTACCAAAATAGCTGTTCTGTAGAGGAATTCACTTAAATTTCTGTAACATTTGTTCTATTATTTTCTAATGAAGAAAGAGGGGAAGAGAAAGAAAAGGAATAAAAAGAATACAGAAAAAGAGATAAGAATAAAGAGGAGAAGGAAAGAGGGGGAGAAGAGGAGAGGAGAAAAAATCCTCTGGGATATTATAAGCTGGCAAAAATTTTGCGTGGAGATATGAGTGTGTTGTTGGAGGCCATGTGTGTGCACACCTATGTCAGGTATGCTGATGGAGGAGGGTCATCTGTCTATTGGTTAATAAAGAAACTGCCTTGGCTCTGATAGGACAGAAAATTAGGTAAAGTTTCCATGTAGTTATTTCCGGGCATAAAGCTGGCCGTGTGGGAACTGGGAACGCAGCCCACCGCTCCTACTACAGAGGTATGCTAACCATGCATGTTCATGTGGAGATCAGAGGTTGATGCTGACTAATTCCCCCTAAATTATGTTTTGAGACAGGTTCTCTCTCTCTTATCCAAGACCTTACCAACTATTTAGATTGACTGCCAAGTGAGATCAAGGATCTGCCTTTCCTGCACTAGGGCTACAGGCACCTCTCACTGCCCTGGGATTTCATATGATGCTAAGGATCAGGTTCTAGTCCTTATGCCCATGTAGCAAGCACTTTACCCACTAGGCCTCTTCCCAGCCCTATCCTGATTATCGTTTTGCACCTTAATACCAAATAGCTTCAAGATTGGTATATCCTTTATTTGATGTTCATAAGCCCAGAACATTCTGAAGAAGTTACATGCATTGAACATTTGTATGTTTCTCTAGCAAAGCAAAAACACATATATTCAGAGAGTCTTGTTTTATCCCATGCTTTTTCAGTCACAGTCCAGCTGGCCTTGGTGAGCTCCCAATAGATCAGCCCCACTGTCTCCGTGGGTGGGTGCACTCCTTGTGGTCCTAACTTCTTTGCTCATGTTCTCCCTCCTTCTGCTCCTCATTGGGACATTGGGAGTTCAGTCCGGTGCTCCAGTGTGGGTCTCTGTCTCTATCTCCATCCATCGCCAGATGAAGGTTCTATGGTGATATGCAAGATATTCATCAGTATGGCTATAGGATAGGGTCATTTCAGGTTCCCTATCCTCAGCTGCCCCAGGAACTAACTGGGGACATCGCCCTGGGCACCTGGGACATGGCGGACAATGAGGGCTGATGAGAAGCTAAGGACAATGGCATGGGGTTTTGTTCCTACTTCATGTTCTGGCCTTGTGGGAGCCTAGCCAGTTTGGATGTTCACCTTCCTAGACCAGGATGGAGGGGGGAGGATTTTGGACTTTCCACAGGTCAGGGAACCCTGACTGCTCTTCAGGCTGGAGAGGGAGGGGGAGAGGAGTGGGGGGAGGGGGAAAGGAGTGGGGAGAGGGGGGGAGGAGTGGGAGGAGGGGGAGGGAAATGGGAGGCTGGGAGGAGGCGAAAAAAAATTTTTTTCAATAAAAAAAAGAGAACAAGAAAAAAAAACATATATTCCAAGTGGGATAAATACAGCCAATCAACCACTCATGTTATTTCAAGTAAGGTCTTACCACTTAAAAGGGTAGTGATGTTATGCATATTTCCCAAAGTTATTAGTGTTTGATTCTGCAAATGATTAGAGTATCTAGAGTTATTTTCTACTGAGTGTGTCTCTGTCATCTCTGCTTCTTATGCTTGCTAAATTAATCCACAATATGCTGCAAAACATCTGACATAGTGGGAAAACCTTTTATGATTGCATTGTTTCTTCCTGAGAAGGAAGCCTCTTTGACCAACTCTCGTCAATCTTTATGTTCTGGAAATACAGAAATACTTCTATTGATCCCCTTTACTGAGTTCACTTATCATTCCTAGGAAATTGATGCTTTTTTATCTTGGATCTGCTATGTTTTGTATGTCCATTACCCCTCTAATCTCTCTGATGTCTCCATAACTCAATCACAAATTAGAAAGTTTGTATCTAAGACCAATGACTACAGTAAGTTTGCCTTAACGTGCTAATTCAGCAACTGTTTAATCTCTACCACTACACTGACCTTGTAAGATACATCATACACATACTCACACACACAAACACACACACACACACACAGACCTTCTTGGCACACACGTGTCCAGCTGAATTCACTAACTCTATCCTTATTCAATGTCCTTTTGTATTTTATTTACACATCAACCAATACATTTAGCATATTTTGCCATATAATTCTAAATGTTTCTCTGCCCATCAGATCATGAATTGAAGGAAGTAACTCCATTTTCCTCCTTCAATCTTTAAGTAATGATGCCTAACAAATAAACATTGCTGATGAAATCATAAACACATGGAGGAGTTAATAAACTAGTGAAAGAACAGATGAACTACTGGCTTTTTATAAATTGTTTTCCACCCTTCTCCAACAATTGAACTCACCCAGTTTCAATTATCCGCATCAACTCTAATCTGAAAACACTAAGCAGAAAATTTCAGGAAGACAATGCATGGGCTCTAGACTGCGTTCATTGAAGAATATCATTAGAGTTGTTCTTTTTCATTTACAGCTGCTGTTTTTAATCTTACTGGGCCTCACTTTTATATCTCACTTTGTCATATAGAGGCATCAAAGGAAAGATGCAGTATGTATAGGATTGGCTATTTTATTAGTTGCCTTTCCTGTTGCCGTGATAAAGTACCCTGAAAAACAACTTAACTAAGGAAGGGTTTGTTTCGGCTCACGTTGTTATGGTATGTTGAGGGAAAGGTACAGTAACAGGCATGTCAGGCAACTAGTCACATGACAGCCACAGTCAAGAAGCACAGAGATGAATGCAAGTACTCAGCTTGATTTATCCTTTTTATTCAGTCCGGTGCTATAGCCCATGAAATGGTGCTGCCAATAATTAGGGTGGATTTTGACAGCTTATTAACCTATTATACATAGCCTTCTACAAGAAATGCAGAAAGTAGGCATGTTGACAATCAATATTAATGATCATACATCCTGTCCTCTGTATTAGGCTTAAACAGGACTGAATCTTGTCTTCTATGGATGGGGGTGGGGGTTACTGTGTTGAGAAAATGACTCTTTCCACAGTGAGGAGAAAACAAGACAAGCTGGAAGACCTTTATTATTGACTGACAACATTGAAGCACATACAACTCCAAAGTTACTGATACATTTAGAGAAAGCAAATTACTCAAATTTATGAGGAATTCACCAGTAGTTGCTTGATGCAAGTCTTCTCTATATATACTAGGAAGTTCTCAAACCACCCATACAGTTTTACGCTTAACTGTAACTGTCATAAGTTTCTTTGGTGGAATAAATAGGAATCTGGAGTTAGTGACACTGTGCTACCTGAAGCCATCAGTCATAACTAGAAGTCCAGTTTTCCTGTCTAGTGTCCTTTAGAACTACTGTCACCTTTTAATTCATAAAATTTTAAATAATTGACTTTTAATATTGATAGAGTTTTCCTGAAAAATTACCATTATGGCCACACCTAGCCTAGACAATAAGAATTAGTTACCAACACTTAAGAGTCTTTGCTTTGACTTGATCTATTCTCAGTAAGAAGAATGTGTGCAGTGAATAGAATGTTTGCTCATAGACTAAGCTCAAGGATTAAAGAACTCTCCATTTTTCTTTGTTCTGTCTATGGTAAAGGATAAAGCTTAGTCTATGTTAGTAGCTATCACTGAATCTCAGGCTGGCACTAGGAAAATGTTTCTGAAAGGAGAGAGTTTGGATCACACACATGGACTGTCTCATGATTGCCTGAAACACTTACCCACAAACCTCTTTAGTGACTATGACCCCGTCGGCATTCTTTGTCACTCCTTCTACCTTTCATTTATTATAAGAGCATTGTTCAGCATCAATATTTACCAGCACAGAACCACCATGGTTTAAAATTAAATACGGTTGGTTTGTGACTTCTAATAGCTTGTCTAGAAAAGAATAACTTTATCTGCCTTGCAAGATTTGTTTAGAAGAGTAGAGCAAGGCCAGGTGGTGGTGCACACACCATCTATCCACAAAATCAGGAGGAGGCAGAGGCAGGCGGGTCTCTGTGAGTTCAAGGCCATCTACAGAGCTATTTACAGGACAACTAGAATTGTTACACAGAGAAACTCTGTCATGAAAAAACAAAATAAATAAATAAATAAATATAAAAGAAAGTGAGAAAGAAAGAAAGAAAGAAAGAAAGAAAGAAAGAAAGAAAGGAAGGAAGAAAAAAGAAAAAAGAATAGAACATGCCTCAAACAGGAAACACTAAAATGAGTATTCTCACACCACCTCCCTGAATTTGACATTTGGTTATGTGGTACCAGAAAGTTTTATAACATCTTTTATGTCTAGTAAAATGCATTATTAAGACTTGTCAATGTTCCTCTAATTAGCATTTTAGTGGAGATAAATGATGACTTGGGGAGAAAGAGGTACCCAAGTTTAACATAATGATTTGGTATCAAAGACAGGTTTATTATCTCTAGACATTTAGTTTTCATTAGTACATTAGAAACTATAATTTTATTCTCTAGGATCTCAAAATGGGATGGATTTTTACAGGATTTTGCAGGAAAAAAACCTGACCCTCAGTAGATGAATGGAGAGGAGGGAACCAGAGCATAGTCAACCATGGGAAAACAAAGACTGCTTCCACTTCCCAACATCTCTAGATTCTATTACGTCATCTGAATATCAAAGCAATGGGCCAAACAACTAAAGGCCAGCTGTGGAGGGAATGCCTGCTCCCTGAAATATGAACTTGATAGGTGAGAACACGTCAGAGCAAATCCTAGACGGTGACAGGTGCTTTAGACAACACTGATGTCAGGAAGGAGACTCTCCAGCTTCGTAATTATTGCATTGCTTGGAAATTTTAAAGCTTGGGATGCTCAGGGAAATTATTAGCCTGGAAAAAAGCTAGGATTAGGAAGATGTTTTCCACAGTCTTAATATTTACATTTTTCCAATAGTAAAGAGCAATAATTTTAATGTTTTATTAGAATATACTGATTATGCCTAATAATTTTGGTGTGGCATTTTCAATATACATATCATCATTATATATTATATATAATGGATTTGGTCACAATCACCCCCATCATCCTCTCTGACTCCCTTGTCATGTATTCCTTTTCTCTTCATAAGTGGGTCCTTTCTACTTTTATGTCTTTTTTATGACCCTTGAGTTTATGTAGGGTTATTTACATAACCACAGATAACTTACCAGTCTCTACACCACTGAAGAAAATGTATCCATCTCTTCCATCATCTGTTACTGACCTAAAGTTCAGAGAGAGACCAGGCCTCTGGATCTCCTTCTTATGCATGATGGTCTTTCGAGGATGCCAGCAGTTATTCAGAGCCCACAACTACGGAGAGTCCAAAAAGACAGAAATCATGTCATGTAAGCACAACTGAAGGAAGAAGGTAATTTTAGCTTACTATACCAGAGAGGTGGTGTCCACAGTTATGAGTACAGCATGGTGACAGGGACAGGAAGCAGAAAGAACATGTTTTACTCTCACACAAGAATAAGCCAAGATAGAGGACAGGAAGTGGTACAAGGTCCACTTCCTCCAGCATGGCTGCAAGTCCAACAGGTTCTATGACCCAACCACATAGTACTACCAACTCAGGATCAAGTAGTAATATACATAAGCTTAGTGGACCATTTATCATTCAACAAAACACAAGAGTTTATTTTCCTGTTCATAGGTATATAATCTTTAAGTGAGGAAAATTTCCTTTGGCTGTTTACCTTGTATTGGGATTTCTGAATTATAATTGAATGCTCAAAAATCTATATTATTTCCTAAAATTATAAAAAATGTCAAAACTTTGTGTTACTTTCATAGTATTAACTGTGATTATAAAGGACATAAAGTAAAACCTGACTTAGATGTATCCTAAATATGCCACTTTTCAAAAGCCTTTCGCTTCTCTGGTTAAGAGCATGAAAGCCACACACTCTTGCATCTGCCTACCTCCTCATGTTATAGTGCAAGATGAATGGATGTGGCCTGCACAATCTGTTTGAAATAACCAATATATTCGTATGTATGCACTCAGTAAATGCTTTAGATGAAAAAAAAAGCACTGATGATTAATCACACACACACATACACAAAGTGATCGAGTGGATGCTGGAAGCATCTATTTATGAAGTGCATTGCAAGAAATTAACATTTAACCCTGTCCTGACAGCCACTCAGAAGGCTCTCTGCATGAGTGTTTCTACCCCATTCCTTTTCTGTGTTGATCTGGTACTCCTCATAATGGCCTCAGACAAGTTACAATAATGACACCAACATATGGTATGTGAAGAGTGTCAACACCAGGGAAACAAGCATCAGAATTTACTTGGGTACCACCAGGGGAGAAAAGAGCAAATGTTCGAGCTAAGAAGTGGTAACTGGTGCAATAGGCGGTTCTGTTGAACTTCTATGTTCCATGAAACTTAGACTTTCATCAATATTTTTCCTCTGTTATTTTTAAACAAACTAACCTTAGAAATAGGTTGAGTGTCTTACATTTTTTAATTTAAGTAAGCTGATTTCAGAAGATACAAAGGAAAACTTTTTTCTTCAAGTTTCATGAGATATTTACAAACAAGTAACAAATAATTCATTATACAACAGTGAATGATTGCTATTAGTAGAAAGGGAAACTTCAACATTTTAGTTGTTTAAATAAACTTGTTTGGATATGCGAGGATCATGTAAGCATTGATTGTGATCTTTCAAGCCCTGTATAACTTTAAAATGAATTTAGACAGCTATTGTTTTTCTATACTTAAAAGAAAGGTCCAGATTCAATAGTTTTCAAGATCTTGGTTTTTTAAAAAGTATTTGCCTCTTGAAATTTTCATATATTTACACAATGTGTTCTAATCAGATCCATACAATACTACCTCCTCCAACTAGCTTAATGTTCCCATCTCATCTCACTCCCAACTTTCTGCTTTCTTTTCTGTTTATTTATTTCACTGAAAAATAAAATAATAGAATATATTCTACTCAGGCTTTTCCCTCGACATACATTTGTCACATCCTTTCCATCATTCCAAAGACCTGACTCCAGGTCCTTTCTTTCTCTCTTTATAAAATAACAAACAATTAAACAAACAAAAGAACCTTATGAACAGACAAACAGAAAAATGACAACCTGAATATGAACTGGACAAGGACACCAAGAAACATATCAAACTGAATGGAGGAAAACCCATGAGACCTCAACTCTGCACAAAGAACTGCAGGCAACTAGGAGTAGGAAAGCGGATTCTCCACAGAGAGGAAGATCATTTATTGGTTGTCCAGTGACACATGATCAGCCTTGAAAACATGCATACAGGTAATATTATATGATCTCAACCATCTGTATTTAAGAATATATATGTATATACAAATACGTAAATGCATGCAAAAAAAATTATTGAAAAAAGAGGCCATGAATTTTAAGTAGGATAGAGAGGACAATATGAGAGAATTTGTAGAGAGAAAAGAAAAGGGAAAACATTGTAATTTAATTACAGTTTAAAAATACCTTATTTTCCTCATCCATTCTTAAGTCGAGGGGCATTTAGGTTGTTTGCAGGTTCTGGCTATGACAAACAATGCTGCTATAAACGTAGTTGAGCCCATGCCCTTGTGACATGATTTAGCATTCTTTGGGCATATACCCAAAAGTGGTTTTGCTGGGTCTTGAGGTATGTTTGGTACATTTACACAATGGAGTACTATATAGCAGAAAAAAATGATATCTTGAAATTTGCAGTTAAATAGGTGGATCTAGAAAACATCATATTGAATGAGGTAACCCAGATCCAGAAATCCAAATATAATATGTATTTGCTCATAAGTTGCTTTGAGACATAAAGCAAATATAAGAAACAGCCTGCAATTCACAATCCCAGAGAATGCAGACAACAAAGAAGATCCTAAGAGAGACATATATGGACTTAATCTACATGGGAAATAGAAAAAGACAAGATCTCCTGAGTAAATTGAGAGCATGGGGATCATGGGAGAGGGTAGAAGAGGAGTAGAGAAAAGAAAAATATATAGCTCAATAAAAACAATTTTTAAAAAGTCCCTTATTTTAAAAAGATTCATAAAATTGAGTTTACATACAAAAATTTTAAAATTAGCCCCCTCAAAGAAAAGAAACTCTCCATTTCTGGCTCACTCCCTCTCTCTCTGTCTCTAACACACACAAACACACACACACACACACACATACACAAAATTAAAAACCAGAATATACAAGAAAAAGATCACTAAGGCAAAAACTGCTTAATTTCCTCCTTTCTAATTTATGTCTATACCATAGACCTGTGCTTCTCTCGGTGTTTGTCACTGATATCTCCTGTTCTGTGGGTATTGGTGAAACACAGATTCCCAGACTTGTCAAATCCCCAAGCACAGCAATTAGCGGGGCTCTTCTGTGGCTGGGTAATCTACATCATGATGACACCTTTTGTTGGTAGAGGAAATCTTTCAGTTTAGTCACATTTGGAAAACATTTTCTTTAAAATCGCATTGATATTTCTCAGAGCTCTGAGGAGAGAAAGTTTGTGATAGAAAAATACTTAGTAAGGGAGTGTTGGAAAGAGGGATCTGGCTGACACCTTTGGGGAAATCTTCCATGTCTCTCCAGCACTTGGGGACTGATAAGTAAACTGAGCCCAGTAACTTACTCTGCTTATTCTAGTGAAGAACACGTGTGCACATTCTGCTTGTTTTGGGACTTTATTACCTGTACATACAAACAAGATATGCTTTTTCTTTGGTATAATTCAGAGAAAAGCAAAACGTCGGAGATTTGTAAGACATTTAGAGAAGCAACAGAATGTGGTCTTGCTTCACCAAGAAGGGAAACTCTTCTTGCACACAGTTCTTAATGCACACAGTCACTTTAACTTCCAAAAAGATGAGGAGGCTGAAGGAATGGTTCTCCGATAAGAGCACTGGTCACTCTTGGAGAGGATCCAGGTTTACTTCCCATTATTTATGTATGGGCACACAATCATCTGCAACTGTAGCTTCAGTCAAGCTGATACCCTCTTCTGATATCTGATATTTCTAGACACTAAACATGTTGGTAATACATATACATACATGCAGCTGAGCACTCCCATGAAGGTATAAAGGGAATAATTTAAACATGTTACAGCTGGAAGATTAACAGTCAGTAACTTGATAGGTTATTATAATTTTCATCCACCATCACTGTCACTAAACATAATGGTAACTACATAACGTATCATACACATGTGGAACACTCACGGTCATCCATTTTTATTTCCAGTAGCATACAGTATTTTTGAATACACAGCTGGTATCAACCTGTTTCTGTACAGATTCTTGTCTTTATATGTACCTTGTTTTCTAAACTTATGATATTTATTGAGTCTCCTTTGCATGTATCAAGGTGCACTAATAGGAATATTAGTAGTAGCTCAATTCCTGAACCTGATTTTGCTCATAGATTTTAAAAGCATACACAGCAACCATGGACTCTATTGACTGTAACCTTCCTATACTCTAAATACTCTGCAGTGGTCTAGATCTGTTATGCAAATAGTCAAGAGACCTATGGCACATCACATGCTGAACCAATTCCTATCTATATAAAGATAAATCAAATTTGAATATTTCTCCTCAGAAGAAAATCAAAACTACTTAAATCTTAAGAACGTGACCAAGATGGAAGCCAAAAAAGCTCCATGTATAAAATGAATGCTTCTACCAGTGGGATTTAAAATAGAGCTAATAGTTGCATTAGGGTTAAAACTTTTAAAGATGAAATATGGAAAGGATAAATCAATGAAAAATTTAAAGGATTAACAACATAGTATTTAGATAGAAGTTTGTGACTACAGTAGGTATTCAAAGTAGTGCTGTCTAGAGTGTTTTGGGTTGGAATGGCAAGAATGGAAGAATGGGAAGAGATGATGTGAAGATAGCCACTTGAACCTATTCTGAATAATTAGCAATGACACAAATTTTAGTATGTTATAGGCAGTGATCAGCCACTGTACACTTTTATTGTGTGTTCCTGTACACACATGAAAAAGTGAACATTTGGGTACATGTAGAGGTGAGAGGTCAACCTTGAATGTTGCTTTCATGGGCATTTAGCCTTGTATTGCTTATCTTTTCTTTGTTTCTAATACAGAATCTGTCACTTGGCCAGGTATTTGCTAATTAGAATAAAGATAGATACATAGATCATACTGGTAGATGATGATAGATAAATGATAGATGTATTATATGTATATAAATATGTATTTCTATTATTCACATTCTTCCCATGGAAAAGCAGTACTATTTTGCATTACTTCATGTAAAATGTAACAACCGTGTGTTTAATGCAATTCAAATAAAGGCTTTGCCTATTCAAATCCTCCTGGCAACCTGAAAGATCTTAGCAAGAGCAAGATGTACAGTTGAGTTGACAGCAGTGAGTCCAGAAAGTCCCAATCCAGAGCTGATTTGTTAGCTTTAAACTTCTGTAACCAATAATAAATGTTCCTACAAAAAAACCAGTCATGAATATACAGGAGCTAAATATGCATGAGGTCATTTTGTTTCAAGAGTCATAACTCACAGCAGCATCTAACATTCTTTATAGCTATTGCCTTTCATTTGTGAAAAGCTGTGGCTCAAAGCTGAAACTGTCCAGTTCTATTCAGAACAAATGAATATTTTATATCAGTTGTAAAGACTTACATCTTGAGGACATTAAAATTTACTTAAGACATTAATGCATGGTAATAAAAATACAGATTCACTTCAAGGTTAAAGTCACAGGAAAAGCCACGCTTCACTACTGGGTTCCTGTCAGTAAGAACATAACCCCATCTGAGTAAGCTCTGTCATGTTATTTCCCAAAGTTCACAGGGTAGCAAAACTGTATTTATTTAAATAATGAATTGATTTTGCTACTGTAATAGCTATTTCTCACATGTATCCTATGGCAAAAATGATGAGGCTAGAATTAAGATGAGGTTCTCTTCTAGGATTACCAAGAATTTGGGGGGAAAAATCTAGAAATTCAGATTTTGAGTGTCAGTATGAATTCCAAGGCAAGGGAATTGGGAAGAAGTTCAGATTGTAGAGTACTTGTTCAACATGCCCAAAGCTCTGGGTTTACTCTTCCATATTACAGGTGCTTCATGGTAAGTGCCTGTAATGCTAGCCCTTGACAGGTAGGAAGGAAGGTTAAGAGTTCAAGGACAGTTGTTCTTTGCCTGAGGCCAGGCTGAGACACTTGAGAACTTCTTTCAAGTGTGTGTGTGTGTGTGTGTTTGTGTGTGTACATGTGGAGTCTAGACATCAGAGACTAGTTTAGGGTATCATTTTCAGTCACTTTCTACCTTAGCTTTTGAGCAATACTTCTTATTCTGCCTAGAGTCCTTTTGTCTAGACTAGCTAGCAATTGAACTCCAGGAATCCAGGAGGTGTTGTCTACCCCTCCGAGTGCTGGAATTACAAGCATGCATCACATATCTAATTCTATAAGATTATTATATAAGTGCTGAGGAAGAAAGCTCAGGTCCTCTTACTTGCACACATGTATCCAGGTTGTAGCCCATTGGCTGCAGGCATTCACGCACAACTATTTATATGGCCCAGACCACATACAGATGACAATGTCATGTTGAAATGTCACAAGGATGGATATTTTTGCCGGTTGCTGTGGAGATATGCATTGTTCATTCATGCTTCTCTCATTCCACTAAAAGCATTTGAATAGGGCCTTAGTTTATTGCCTGCTCTTGTAATAAAATGCCAGGACAAAAGCACCTTAGGAGGTAATGGGCTTACTTGGCTCAGAATTCCAGGTTGTGGTCTACCATGACTGGGCAGTCGAACAGCAAGAACTTGAAAAGCTGGTCACATTCTGCCTGTAGTCAAGAGCAGAGGACAGTGAATTAGTGCAAGTTTATCAGTGATCATCTTGTCTTTTAAACTCCTACACACTCAGGATTCTCTGCCCAGGGAATGCTGCCAAACACAGTAACAAGGCCTTTGCTTTAATCAAGATAACTCCAAATGCATTTGTCCACACCACAACCTAATCTGTACAGTCCTTTGAGGCTTCTTTTCTGTATGATTCTTTTTTCTTTTATGCCCAGTCTACTAGTCATCACTACGGAAATATCTGTATTCAAAGAATAAGAGATGTTAATAGTTGACAACAGGATATTGTTGCTAGTAAGAAACACATTGGCAGGACTAAGTGAATTTATTTTAATTGTTGTTGTCCCATACGTATGTGGTGTATGTACTTGTTTGTGTGTTCATTGTGTGAGTGTGCTTTTGGGTGCGCATGTGTGTAGGACAGCCAGAGGTTTTCTCTGGAGAAGGTTCACTTGTTAAAGTACTTGTCACACAGGTGTGAGGACCAGAGTTCAGAGCTCCAAGGATCTCTACAGCCAGACACAGAAGTAGTGTCTACCAGTGACTTCAGAGCTCCTACAAGGAGATACAAAGTAGAAACTCAAAAAGTCACTGGACCTGGTATAAACAAATGTGAACAGAGAGAAACTTTCAAATAAGCAGAAGTCAAGAAACAAGACCTGAGCTTGTCCTCTGACCTCCACCATGCACACTATGGAATGTATACACTTACACATACACACACACACACACACACCACATCACACACATGAATCATGGCTTGCCCTGTGACTGTCCAAAGTTGTCCCTTAGGCATCTGCAGACCCTCTTCAATTTTGTGCCCTTCCCAGAATTTTCTCCTTGTTGTATTGAGCTATTCGTGACTGTCTTTCAGAGAGGAAGGATTCTTATTGGAAAAGTGCTTTGAGAAAGTGAGAATCGTCACAGTGAATTATTTTTGATGTCTTGGGAATATGATATAAGTAAATGGTTACTGAGCAGCCACTGGTTAATGCTGCCTATAGTGAGCATATAGTATTAGTAGCATGCATCTTTCCCACATTGGCCCTCTGTGTTAGATATCAGAAGGATGTTCAATTTCACTTAGTGTTTGATCTCTATTAGTAGTCCCATGTCAGAATATTCGTGATTCTAAAGGCTCAGCTAGGTGCCTCTATAATTTTCTGTGCTGTCACACTTTTAAAATTATTTCATTTCCTCCAATTTTGTGAACTATTATTAGATTTGTTTCCCAGAGTTTTTTAGAACACTGATTCCTAAACAGGAGTCCCCCTCCAACATGATTGCATACCCCAAGTCTACTTTGTTTGTTTTTTTTTATTTATTTTATTTTATTTTTTTTTATTAAAGATTTCTGTCTCTTCCACACCTCCGCCTCCCCTTTCCCTCCCCCTCCCCCAACCAAGTCCCCCTCCCTCTTAAGCCCAAAGAGCAGTCAGGGTTCCCTGCCCTGTGGGAAGTCCAAGGACCACCCACCTCCATCCAGGTCTAGTAAGGTGATCATCCAAACTGCCTAGGTTCCCACAAAGCCAATAGGTGCAGTAGGATCAAAAACCCATTGCCATTGTTCTTGAGGTCTCAGTAGTCCTCATTGTCCGCTATGTTCAGCGAGACCAGTTTTATCCCAGGCTTTTTCAGACCCAGGCCAGCTGGCCTTGTTGAGTTCCCGATAGAACATCCCCATTGTCTCAGTGTGTGGGTGCACCCCTCGCGGTCCTGAGTTCCTTGCTCGTGCTCTCTCTCCTTCTGCTCCTGATTTGGACCTTGAGATTTCAGTCCGGTGCTCCAGTGTGGGTCTCTGTCTCTGTCTCTGTCTCCTTTCATCGCCTGATGAAGGTTAATATTCAGGAGGATGCCTATATGTTTTTCTTTGGGTTCTCCTTCTTATTAGCTTCTCTAAGAACCTGAGTTATAGGCTCTATGTCCTTTATTTATGGCTAGAAACCAAATATGAGTGAGTACATCCCATGTTCCTCTTTTTGGGTCTGGCTTACTTGTGCAACCACTTTGGAAAGCAGTGTGGAGGTTTCTCAGGAAATTCGGGATCAACCTACCCCTGGACCCAGCAATACCACTCTTGGGAATATACCCAAGAGAGGCCCTATCATACAACAAAAGTATATACTCTACTATGTTCATAGCAGCATTGTTTGTAATAGCCAGAACCTGGAAACAGCCTAGATGCCCTTCAACTGAAGAATGGATGAAGAAAGTATGGAATATATACATATTAGAGTACTACTCAGCAGTAAAAAACAAGGACTTCTTGAAGTTTGCAGGCAAATGGATGGAAATAGAAAACACTATCCTGAGTGAGGTAAGCCAGACCCAAGTCTACTTTGGTGGGAATGATTAAGGCCTGAAATTTGATTTTGTGTCCTGATTTCAAGTGATGTTTATGTGATTATTCCTTAGACACACTTACACGAACCATTGTCCTACAGAAAATCTTCATAAAATGCACTTGCAGTGTGTCATTGTGCACATGTACCGTATGTGTGTTTTATGCATCAGTGTGTATCGGCAAATACACCCATGTGTACATGTGTGAAAGTTAGATGTTGATATTGAATCTCTTCCTCAATTATTCTCTACTATAAAACATTTTCAGACAAGGTCTTTCATTGAAGCTGGCACTCATCAATTTGACCAAGCTGGATGACCAGTGAGTACCAGGCTTCCTTCTGTCTTTGCCTCCCCAGTAGTAGTATTTCAGGCAATCCTGCCCTAATAGGGCTTTTGTGTGGGTTCTAAGGATCAGAACTTGGGTTTCACACTTGACTAGAAGTCACTTTACTTACTTAGCCCTCACCAGTACCAAACTCTTTCTTCACTTATGAAAAGTGAAGACTAAGCATCCAAGTGTCTACTTCCTTATAGGCACTTTCTGTACTACATTTTTATTTAATTTTACTACTTATGTCTAACTAAAATGTTCTACTTGACATAATATTTGAATTATTTTTTCAGAGCAGAGAATCTCACACAGATAACATTCTTTGGTGAAGAATTTGATGTTAAGTATTTGAAGTAGTGATTGTGCAGCTTCCATAGAGAATGTTTGATTATTGAAATGTCTGGGAAATCATCCCTTGACATTATACGAAATATGGATATGTTATAATAAACACTATTTATACTCTGAGGTGCAAATGACAGAGAAATCATACTAGTTATAAAAATTATTTTTTATTGATCTATATAAAAATATAAGAATACAAGTAGGGTCAGGTTTGATTCCAAGGCCCCTTGTCTTACCTGGAGAATAGATCCTTACTCCTACAGCATCAAACAACCTATGTGATCTTCTAGTCATGCAGAAATAGATGATTGGATCCTCAGAAGTTAAAAATCTATACAAGCACTGACCTAAAAATTACTGGTGTTATAGATCCAGTCTTTCAGGGAACCCTAGGCAAGCTGGAGCTGAATGTCAAGGCCCTGAATCCTCTGATGCTTGGAGGTCCAGTTGCAGGGTACTGTCATGTCTAGCCTGACCAAAGGGCCTAGTCCTGAGGTGCTCTCTGGATGCTTTGGGAAAACAATATTCTCTGATTCTGCAGAAGATGAGATACCTGAGTTCTGAACCAGTGCTTGCTGTTCCTTCAGAAGTCAGAAACCCTCTATGTGATTTTAGATATTATTTTGGGCCTACGGCTCTAATCACAGCCTCCAGATAGCACACAGTCTCTGTTGGGTATTTTAACCACAGCAGTCACAGAATTGATGAAGTGACTACAGTTTTGAATTTATCTGGTTTTCTTGGACCTCTTTAGTCTTGTTGGTACATAGCTGAGATAGGATCGCATGAGAAACTCTATGTGATAGCCACCACAAATTTTCTCCAGACCCCATAACAGAACATAATGCAGATATATTCCTCGAGAAATTCATGGGAAAACAAACCAAAATGTCCCAGTAGGCTTAGAAAAAGGAAAAGGCAGGAAAAATAACTCTAACAGTTGCAGAAAATTCAACAAAGCGTACAAAGACTATGACAATCATTACTCACCATAAAGGAATACAAACTGCAATGACAGTCCAAACATCTGAGAAAGAATTCCCTCTTGTTTTTTAAAAAGAAAAAATAATAATTAGTGATTATATAGAATTTTCAAAAAGAATTATTAAGGAAATCTTTAAAATTCCCTGACAAGACAGTTTCCAAACTCAATGTTATAGGTAGTAAATTGGAGTCTAAATCCCAAAATATGAGGGGGTAGAATCCAGCAAAGTGATGGTAAAATTGTAAAAGAACTAAGCACAAATATTTGAAATAATAATGATGTCAATCACACATTTTACTCAGAAGACATTGCCATGAATAGAGAAGATTATACAGAGGGACATTGTTCATGGGTGGGAGGTGAAGGTGAAATGAAGGAGAATGTCAATCACATAAAATCCTTAGTAGACATCATCATTAATAGACAAGACTGTACAAAGGGAAACTGTTCATGGGTGAACAAGAAAGGTGAGACAGTGTCACACAGACAGCCACGTGTCAGGAAAATAGTCTTTTTCTAGCGTAGATAAAGTTTTCCAGAAGTCTAGAATAATATTTAAAAGAGCAAACCTGAGAGATCATGGTGCATGTGAAGAAGAAAGAATGGAGGTAAAATATATTGGTATAGAGAGACAATTTCAGTAAATTATAATATAAAACTTTCCAAAGTTAGAGAAAGAAAGAAATGTCCAAACACAAATGATATAAAGATCTTCAAGTTGACATGGCCATTGAAGAAACTCTGTACAAGTCATCATGGTCTAGATAACATAAATCTGGTAAAGAAATAACCCCAAAATCAGTGCAAGAAAGATGTCAACTCCAATACAGAGATTGAGATGCCAGAATTACTCCAGGCTTTTCATCAGCAATTACAAAAGCCAGAAGAGCAGGGAACAAAACATTTCAGTCTCTGAAAATGAATAAATGTGAACCAAGAACTCTATACCCTCCAAAGCTTTCTTTCAAAACTAATGGAGAAATAACTGATGGACAATTCAACACAAACACAAATGAAGGCAATTCCTGACAACCAGGACAGAACTGTGAAAAAGTCTTAGTGCAACATTTTATTGAGAAGCAGAGAAAGATGGTCTCCTTTGCCTGAGTACATGTAAGAATGAGCTCATGGAAAGAACAGATGTATGAATTACAGTGTGGGACAAATCAACTGGGTCCAATATAGCAATTCAGCAAGACCTCAGAACTGACATGCAGGAATAAAAGAAAGAAAGAAAAAAAGAAAGAAAGAAAGAAAGAAAGAAAGAAAGAAAGAAAGAAAGAAA
>JABTXL010021306.1:3769216-3781182 GCA_025134845.1 Neodon shergylaensis | reverse complement strand
AAAGAAAGAAAGAAAGAAAGAAAGAAAGAAAGAAAGAAAGAAAGAAAGACACAAGCTATGCAAGCAGGTATGTTACCTACAGATCTTCACCTCACCTTCTGCATCTTGAATCCAATTGCTGCCCCCTGTGCTCCTCAAAATTCAGCACTCAACCATATCTCCAGCTCTGCAACTGATCACCTGCTCCAGCCTCCAGCCTCTTCTGCCCCCATCTACAGTGAATTAAACAGATCTTCCGACTGAACTTCTTAAATCTCCTTTCTTCCACTCACTGCTGTACCCCAGTCTCCAACCCCAAGCAGACAACATCCCTGGGAATCCATAGCCCACTCTGGCCAAAAGCCAGGTGCACTGACTGCCAACTTTTACCTCTCTTTTCAGGTTGCAGACTTTTCCCTCTCCCTCCGTTCCTCCAAGTTCAATTCCTCAGTCTAAACCCCAGATCTGTAGCAAACCACTTCTCACTCTCTGCCCCCATTTCCAGGGGGACTAAATAGATCCTGATGGAACACGCTACTTTCCTTGATTCCCAATATCTAGAAACATATTTTACCTGAAGCCCAACAACAATCAGGGTCCCAGAAGAATTTACTACAAGAACTACACATCCACCACACTATTCTAAGAATCATAGAGAACAACAGAAACCAAGAAACAAAACAACCACCCAACAAAGACAAAGTCAGATATTAGCATCAAGAGTTACAATTTTTCTAAACCCAAATGTCTAGATGCCACTATAAAAACACAATCAATAATAGCCAGCACAATATATCTTTACAAGAGCTCAGCAACCCTACCACAGCAGGCCCTGAGTACACACATGCACACACTCACAAACACAAACACACACTTTTATATTCAATATAGCTGAAGCACAAGATAGCAATCCTAAAATGACATTTATGACTATGATAGAGATCTTTAAGAGAAAGTGAATAAATACCTTGAAGACATATATGAAAACAGAAAGAATGGAGGTAAATGAGTAAAACAGCTCAAGACCTGAAATAAAAAATGGATAATTTAATAAAAACAGGAACCTCAGATGCAAGTCTCACCAACAAAATTTATGATGTGAAAGAGAGAGCCGGGAAATCTGAGACACTATGAAAAGATCAAACCTAAGAATAATAAGAATAGAGAAAGGAGAAGAAACGAGGTCAAATGTCCAGTAAATATTTTCAGTAAAATCATAGAAAAGTTTCCTCACCTAAAGAAGGAGATGCCTATTAAGGTACAAAGAAGTATAGAGAGCACCAGAAAAGAAAGTACCGTGGCACATAATAATCAAAACACTGAATGTACAGAGCAAAGAACAAATATTTAAAGCTGCAAAGGAAAAAGACTGGGGAACATACAAAGGCAGATCTATTAGAATAATGTCAGATTTGTCAATGGAGACTGATAGAACCAGAAGGGCCTAAACAGATGTTCTACATGCTCTAAAAGACCAGAGCTGGAAACACAGACTATTGTATAAAGCAAAACTTTCAATCACCATAGACAGAGAAAATAAAATATTTCATAATAAAGTAAAATTTAAACACTATCTACAAATCCAGCTGGAGAAAACTATGCCCACATAAGTTTTTACAAAGGAGGCAAAAACATACACTGAGGAAAGACAGTCTATTCAACAAATGGTAGTGGTAAAGCTGCATATAAGCCTGAAGAAGAATAAAATATGATTCTTATAATATATTTTGTCTATAAAATCATTTCAAAATGGATCAAAGACCTTAATTATCCCCAAACACTGACACATCTAGAAAAAAACATAGGACCTACTCTTCAAGACAAAGATTGTTAAGATCTTCCTGAATATAGCATCAATAGGACAGAATTCAGCCCCAAGTATAGACAGACACTATTACATAATAATATAAAGTTTTTGCAACGAAACAGAAATGTGATAAGCACATACACCACAGGAGGAAGGAAAGTCTTTACCAATTACACTTCAGACAAAAGAATAATGTCTACAATTTACAAAGAAATTCAGAAATGAAATTAAATACCAGAAAATAAAACTGGCAGTCAACAAGTAGACTAACGAATTGAACAAACAATTTTCAAATAAGAAAATACAAATCATCTATAGCTATTTTTAAAGTCCTTAACACCCCTAGTCACAAAGGACAAATAAAATTACTCTGAGATATCACCTTGCTTCAGTCAGAGTGGATATCATTACAAATCTGACAACAAATGAAAGGTATGGGGAAAACAAGGAAGCTAGATATTGATTGCTGGTGGGGTGAAAATAATATCTAAGCATTATGCAATTTAGCTTGAAGATTTATGAAAACGTTTAAAGTAGAACTACCATTTGACCTATTTCAATCCCAGGTGTGAGCCCAGAGAACTATACCACAGAGATATTGGTACCCTTGTGTTTTTTGCTATTTTCTTTACTGTGGGTAAAAAAATAAAAAAACCCTAGTACTTATATAAAATGGACTATTATTCAGCACTAAATAAAAATGAATACTGGGGGAACTTAGTATTTAAAGTACTGAGATCATCCAGTATCAGAGTCTATAATGTGTCCATGTACACATGTAGACAAATGTATATGTTGGTATACTTTAACCCTCGTCCTATGCTCCTTCTTCTATCTTCTTACCCTCTAGCCTGGGTACATAGATTTTTTCCTATTTATTCTCTCTGCCCACCAACTCTGCCTATTCCATCTCTGCCTAGCTATTGGCCATTTAGCTCATTATTAGAATGATCGGGTGCTTTAGGCAGACAAGGTGAAATAAATGCAGCACGTCTTTAAAGAATTAAACAAATGCAGCATAAACATAAGTAACACACCTTTACACAGTTAAACTAGTACTCTGATGCATAAACAAATACAATACATCTTTACATCGTCAAAATATTATACCACAACAATCTTCAGGAAATCATTTTCCTCCTCACTAGTGCTGGAAGTACAAATGCAGGCCCTATGCTGGGCTCGTATATAGGGGCTGGAGATTGAAATCAGGTCTTTGTGCTTGTCTGACAACAGAATTGATTGAGTCATTTCTTCATCTCTTCATTATTTTTTTTCACAGATCAGTGAATTATATTTCTAAATACATAACAATATTAACTAAAAATTCTTAAGAATTTTTTCTTAAGAAATAAAGTTATTTTATTTAGATGATAATGGAATATCATATATACTTAAAGAGACTATTTTTGGGACTCTGCATTCCAATATTGAGGAAGATAAAGACAGGGAGAAAATATAAGTTGGTTTACTTAATGTTTACCTAGTCTGAGCAGAAATGATTCTGCAAGCAGAACTAACCATGGTAGTAAATTCATAGCTCACTGGAACAGAGCTTAAACTACCCATTGGCATTTTATCTCTATTAAAGAAAAGCTACTGAAAACAGATTTAAGTCAATGCCAACCTAAGTCGTATCATCAACATCAGCTTTGACATTTACAGCAAATCCCACTAAGCACGAGTTGACATGGTTCTAAAAGTTATGAGTCATGCTGCTGCTGGCTCCAGGATGGAGAGTCATTCTCTCAAGCTGCAGAAGATAGAGAGAGAGAAAGGCATGTTCTTGAGAGGATGTATCTTTTAACAACCATCAATCCAACCACAACACCCTGTATTTTTGTTAAAGTGTGATAGTGGTGAATTGTGGGGAATCAGCAATGGTGACTGTGTGTCAGTGGGTTGGCATCTTATACACTCTCAACGGAGTCACCAATCTGGGGACTTCTAGTAGGTATGAACTTAAAATGACAATGGCATTTTTCTCCCACAGAAATTTCATAATTGACTATGGGCTATATGTAGCTTTTCTGCCCTGGGCATATTTTGTTTGTTTTTCTGTGTTTTAAAATGTCTATCTGGCAAAAGTTGGAAGCATGTGAGTGGGGGTAAGGTGGGGGGAAGGGGAGAGCCGGAGAGAAAGGGGAGAAGAGGAGGGCTGGGGGAGAACTTGGGGGAGTGGGATGGTTGAGATGGAGGAAGTATGGGTATGAGAACAGGGAAAGAAATATCTTAATTGCGGGAGCCATTTTGCGGTTGGCAAGAGGCTTGGCTCTGGAGGGGTTCCCAGGAGTCCACGGGGATGACCCCAGCTAGGACCCTGGGCAGTGGAGGAGAGGGTGCCTGGACTGGCCTTGTCCCATAGCCGTACTGATGATTATCTTGAATATCACCATAGAACCTTTGTCTGGAGACAGATGGAGATAGACACAGAGACCCACATGGGAATACTGGACTGAGCTCCCAAGGTCCAGTTGAAGAGCAGAAGGAGGGAGAATATGAGCAAGGAAGTCAGGACCACGAGGGGTTGGTCTACCCACTGAGACAGTGTGCCTGAACTAATGGGAGCTCACCAAAGCCAGCTGGACTGGGACTGAACGAGCATGGGATCAAACTGGACCCTCTGAATGTGGCTGACAATTGGGGCAGACTGAGAAGCCAGTGATAATAGCACTGGGATTTGTCTCTACGGCATGTGCTGGCTTTTGGGATCCTATTCTACTTGGATGTATACCTTCCTAAGCCTGGATGGAGGAGGGAGGGTCTTGGACTTCCCACAGGGCAGGGTACCCTGCCCTCTTTTAGGACTGGAGGGGGTGGTAAGAGGGGGAGAGAAGGGAAATGGGAGAAGGGGAGGAAGTGGAAATTTTGATTGGTATTATTTATAAAGTAGTTTAAAAAAATAAAAAAGAGAAAAGTAAAAAAAATCTGTCTCTGTATGCAAAGGTTAACTATGTAAATGTGGATATGTATTTGTATCCATGAGATTACATTCAATGTCTTTTACAATTAGTGAACATCTTCCTTTATTGAAATGTGGTTTTTCTTTGAACCTGGTGCTCAATGACTCGCCTGGACTGGCCATCCAGAGTCTCAGAAGTCTGTCTGTTTCTGCCTTTCTGGCGTTGAGATTATAATTTTATGTCTCAATTATGGGCTTTCAAAAATAGGCTTTTGGAAACAAAGTATGTTCCTCATATTTTTAAGGCATGGGTCATCATCCCGGTCCCTTACTGTGGCAATTCTTAACTTACATGGCAGCCTTTGATGAAGGAAATGGTGATGATAGGAGTCTGATCTCAGGCACTTGGTAGATCTAAACATTAGTTTATCTTTATTAACATGGCATATTTTAGTTTTCAGATGAAAGGTGAAAATACATCATCTGTTCTTATCTTCCTATAGACGTTTACTAAGAATGGCATAAGAATCCAAATGTTTTAAACTATCAGCATGGTAGCTCTTCCTCCGCCAAATGGATATGATCTGGATCTATTTTGGAATTGGAGTCCTGGTGGAAGATCTTAAATGAAACATCCTTCCTTCCTGGGGAGTGGGGAGAGAGGCTGAGAGCCAAGTTCCTTATATGACTCTCAAGGCTGTCCAAGACTAGCAAGCCACAGTTCCGTTCTCATGTCTGCAGCAATTGGGCAGCCACAAAACTGATGGGTGTATTAGAATAAAAACAGAGACTCGGAGGGGTGGGGAAAGAAGAGGTAAAAATCTAGCACATCTTTTTCTTGCATTAGTATTAAGAGGGAGCTTTTACATGCAGTGAGTCTAACTCTGACAACCACGTGTGGCAGTCAGAAGATGCTTTACTGCTCCCTTGCATGTGATGTTTCTCAGGAGCCACTGCCTCAGGCACCCTCACATCAAGCCCTGCACATCTTCTCTGGCTCTTCATGCCGTCGCGTAGCAATTTGCTGTTATTCTACTTCCTTTTCACGGTGACTTTTTAATATTAACCCTTGAGATCTGACAGCAGAGCAGTGGGCTATCGCAGCTCCATATCTGTTCCTATAACTCACCGGGCCCAGGTTGAGTCACATCTATTTCTATTTGTCTGTATCCTTCTATTTTGAAATAATTGGATTTTACTAAATTAAACAAAGATTTCCTTCCAATGCTTGGAGAATAATATGCTATCAAAAATTCATTTGTTTTTTAAGGAAGTGGTTTGGTGGTTCTTTGTCACTGAAAAGGAGAGTTTGGCTTTCCTTTAATGTTAGACTCAGCTGATTAAGATTAAAATTGTCAATTAGATGGTTATTTTCTGCACAAAATTAGACAAATTATGAATTTCCCTAGTTCCTGTTTCTGTTGTGTGCACATGATTTGTGTGTGCATGCGTGTATGCATGATATGTGTGTATGACGTGTGTTTGTGTATAGGTCTGAGTGTGTCACGACATGAATGTAGAAATCATAGGACAATTTCAGGTGTTGGTATCTACTATCCATATTTTTAGGAAAAAGTCTCTGTCATTTTTCTACAACTTCCAGGAATTCTCCCATCTCCATCTTCCCTTTTGCCACAAGAGCACCGAGGTTACTGACGCTTGTGAATCTGAGCCTAGCTTTTACATGGATTGTGAGGATTCAAACTTGGGTCTTAATATTTTTGTGACAAGCTCTTTATTCCCCAAATCATATCACTAATTGGATTGTTGATTTTGTTCCCATCAAAATAGCAAAAGTAAAATAATAATAGTAACGGTCATTTTAATGCACACAAGACAATACCTTAATAAAAAGAAAATATTCAAAAAGTATATAGAAAATAAAAGGTAGACCAATAAGAATTCAGATTGCATCTCTCAAATACAGAACTAAACATAGCAGGATGGGTTTTGATTCTGTTGTTACCAGGTGCAGTAGTAAATTTAGATACTGTTTTCTGTCTTGAGTGTGGGTAAATTCACTAGACCTTGAAGGTCAATAACCATTATCTTTCATTATTCCTTAAATTTGGGTTGTAGTTTGCAAGAATCTTTCCTAGCCACTAAATGTTTTCTGGAGTGTTCTCTATTATTAGTCTCTTTTGTTCTTGCATATCTTCTTGTCATGTAGAAAGTCTGTGCTCTCTCCCATCCCGGATATCTTAGTATAGGTTTTATTGTGTACCCTGCAACAAGGTACACTCTCTTCTGTCCTTGAAAGTTTTTTAGAATAAGCTGTAAATTGGCAAATTACCAAGAAATAAAGTATTCATACTTATTTAAATGGCCCTTTCCACTGGAAACATAATCTATGAAACACATAGAAAGGATCAGGTGATAGTTAAAGCTTAAATACTCCCTCCAGAGTGGAGAGGGAAACAGGGAAACTGATAGGGAGCTTTGTAGCTGAGGTTAAAGAAAATGGCTGAGCAGAGAGAACTGATAATAGCTGAGATAAGGGTGTTTTGTGATCTGCAGTAGGGTTACCAGTTATAGAAAAATAAGCACTGAGTTTTTATTGTGAACAACGGATATCCTAAGCATACAGTCTGCCCGAGCTGTGCTCAGAAGCTTGGACGGACCTCAGCATATAAAGTGACGTAAGCCAGATTCACAATGTAAGCCACTCATTTTATTTTAATGTGGAATTTGAATTTTTAAAAATTTCTTGTGTATGTGTATGTATGTAGGAAGTGTTCCCAAGTGTGAGTTCATGTGTGGTATGTATATGTGTGAGTATACATGTGAGCACGTGCATGTGAAAACCAGAGTGTAGTTGTTTGAATGAGAATGGCCTCTATAAGCTCATATGTTTGAATGTTTGGTCCGTAATGAACTGTTTAGGAAGGATTAGGTGGTATGGCCTTGTTGGAGGAGGTGTGTCACTGAGATTGGCTTTGGACTTCAAGATCCCACAATAAACTTAGTCTACCTCTTATTCTGCCTGCTTGCCTGTGAATTAAGAAGTACACTCAGAATTATTGTTCCAATGCCATGCTTGCTTGCCTGCCACAATGCTCCCCAACTTATGATCCTTAAATAACCCTGTGAAATGGCAAGCGGGCTCCTAACAATAGTTTGCTTTTGTGAACGCCTTGGTCATTCTGTATCTTCACAGCAACAGAACAGTAACTAAAACAGTTTGACTTTGTGAATTACCCTTAGTCATTTCTCCACCTTATTTTACGTCAAGGTCTCTCATTGAACTTGGACTGAATTGATTGACTGAATGTTCAGTGGCTCCAGAGATTAACCAGTCTCTGCCATCAATTTGCATCAACAGCAGGATTATAAGTACCCACTGTTGTACTGTGCATTTGTGCAATGGGTGTATAAAATCAAATTCCCATGCTTGTGCAGCAATTATGTGCCCACCGAACCATTCTCCGAAACCCTGGAACTCAGATTTTACTCATAGTCTTAGAATGCAAAAGAATCAAGAATTGAAGATGGTGAGTATGTCAGGTAGCTTGGGGAAAGCAGAGGGAAAGATCAGAGAGATGTGGTTTCTGAGACTATTTTTCTAGCTCAGCAGGTTAGAACATCGTATTTTGGGTATCATATTCTAAGCCACAATAATCATTGCATTATTTATCAGTTGTCTCTAGACACTGGTTAGATCAGAGGAAGTCAGCTGTGTCTTATTATAAATATGGAGGAAAATCTTATTAAAAAAAGGACAATGCATTCAAATCATTTCAGGTCTGCAGCCAGCAGGGTTCATTCACATCTCGGTAATTTTTTTCAACTACTGCAGAGTTTATATTTGGGACTTGAAAATTCTGTGTTCATTATATTTTGTGGCATATCTGTGTAGCCGGATTTGTGGTCCCTTGTGTGAGCATGTGTTTTATTGCTTAGGTTCCTCTTAGGTTGTTGGAGACAGACTATATTTTCCTCCATTTCCTACACCTCCTTCCTACTGTCCAACTTCCCAATGTTGTTCCTCCCTTTCTACAGATGGATGTTCACCTTGGAATCTACTAGATGACAAGCCCTCCTGGGACTTACCTGGAGCAATTAATCGTTGAAGCAGAGTCTATAGGAGAGGCAGAATGGGGCAGAATGAGCAGATCTAAACAGTAACCGCAGAGTACAGTCAGATTGGAGGGCTGTGCGATATTTATAGACTGATTTATTCATTAGGAAAATAGTGCCAAGAAATTTGATTAGCTGAGTTGAGTTCACACACAGAGAGAAGAATTAACCATTTTAGTGATGTGCAAAACAGAAAGAAAGAAACATTATCCCTACCAGAAAATGATAAACCTCCCCATCCTGTGTCTGTCTAATTCATGAAAAAATTTAAATACTCTTATAGGTTGTATGTGAGTTTTGGAAAGCATCACAGGATTCAGAGTCAACATACAGCATGGACTCAACTATATATACATGCAATAAACAATTAGAAACTTTGAAAAAAATATTATTTAGACTTTGTATATTATTTTTACTTTAAATTAAAATTTGTGCTATATAAATTAAAAAATGTGTTGAATTTTTTTTATTTTGAAAGCTACGAAAAACATCAAAATGATCTGAAAATGGAGAACAGATGTGTAGATACTAGAGAAACTCTTCCTTCTAAAGGTGTCGTATTAAACAACATGATCTCCAAATTTAAAAAAAATTTCTAAAAAAAAATTATTAGGGAATTATAATAGACAAGTTGATTCTAAATTTATTTTTAAAAGCAATCAAGCAAACATATGTGCTAGAAGGATCCATTTTCTGTTGATATCGAGTTCCCATAAATTTATTGGCTTAAGATGACCAATGTGATCTACAATTTTAATAAATATGTGGGAATAGCTTGGTTGTTTTTTTACTCAAATTCTTTTAGACTGAAATCCAGATGTCAGACCATTTTTCCACACACT
This sequence comes from Neodon shergylaensis, assembly GCA_025134845.1. Lineage (NCBI taxonomy): Eukaryota > Metazoa > Chordata > Mammalia > Rodentia > Cricetidae > Neodon > Neodon shergylaensis. Next base: position 3,771,575 of record JABTXL010021306.1, on the reverse strand, counting down.
TTGTAACCATGAATCCACATTAATTGATGGACACTCAAAAAGATCATTGACTAGGTTCTAGAGAGGTGACTCAGTGGGTAAATATGTCTGTCACCAACATTATGGACTAAGTTTGAACTCTAGGACCCACATGGTGAAAGGAGAGGATTGACTGACCTTCATATATCATACAAAAACATGTGTGTGCACCTCCACACATATAAACACAGACAAATCTAAAACATGTAAATTGCAGTTGTTGTCTGCTGGCATCTACATGTGCACTGGCACACATATTCACACAGATAGATAAATAAATAGAAAGATAGATGGATAGAGAGACTAATTATGAAAACATAAAAAATAAAACCAGCCACTGGAACACAAAGTGTTTGTATAAGAAAATGATTTCTTTGGAAATCCAGTGGAGATTCAGGCATTGGCTCTCTCTTTCTACATAACTGTTTTATTTCCTTCACTGAGTCAGCAAGTAGAATCTGCTAATATCAAGAAGAGATATTAGAAGAATATATCTGGCTATACTCAGCTTTTTAGATGCAGATCAGAAAGCCTGCCTACTACAACAAAATTTCTTAGAGTCCAGAAAAAGGAGAATGTCACATGTCAACAGCCTGGAAGAGATCCCAGTTCTGAATGTGAAGTACAGTTCTTGAGGACTGAGTGTCAGTGAACCATGGTAAAGGTGAACCATCCTAAGGTGAGCACATTACAAGCCACAGCCATCTCTACATAGCAGCTTCATTCATATCTCTCCAAATTGGAGGTCATCAAGTGTCCTTCAATAGGTGAACAGACAAGTAAATTGAAGAGCCTCTGTGGAAGAGAATGCCATTCATCAACAAAAAAGAACACAGAATATTCCTAACAACTTGGATGACCCTCAACGATATTGCCAGCAGAATTATACAGTGTGAACGAAGCCAGGCTCAGCGATTCTATACTGGATGATGCCATTCATTGTTATCAAAATAAAAGTTAAGTCACAAGAAAGTAGAGTGCATTGGTGTTGCCAGTGTTAGGAGTCAGGATTAGAGGCAGCATCCAAGTCTTTGTGGGACCATAGTGCTCTGTATCCTAAACATTAGGGTACCAGTCAGTTCTGCACAAGTTAACCAATTCTGCTTTGTTTCTTTTAACTTATAAATAAAAACTTGAATTTTCAACAAATATTTATCATGAAATAACCATTTAAAAGTTGTACATCAGCAGAAAACTGTAATTAGTCAATGTTTCAAAAAAAGTAATGGAAGAGGGCTCTCTGCTCTACAAAGACAATATGTTGTTCTAGTGGGCAGAAGGAAAGTAAAAGTCAGAGAATGGGGAGAGGCTTAGCCACAAGAAACCCATGGCCACCATACTCATGAAGTGACTGAAGCTTTAATTATCTGTATAAGACTGGGGCCTCAACATCTCAACATGATGGAGAAGTAGTCATGACCCCCATCTCCTAGGGAATTAGGAAATTAACTGTTGCGGGGGAGTAATGCCATTTAATTCCATGGTATGACTACAAATACATTTTCTTTGCTCTAATTAAAAAAACTCGCATTCATGTTCAGGCAAGTAATCCTTATAAAACACTATGGCTCACACACAAAGGAAATGATGGATATATTGTTTGCCTTTATTGAAGCAAGGAATCCATGAATGTATGCATATATTCATATTTATGCATGTGCACACATGATATCCACACAGTTTATTGGATGTCAGCTATACTTTTTTTTCTGCTTTTTTTTTTTATTGAGAAAACGAAAAAAGTTTCCGCCTCTCCCCAGCCTCCCATTTCCCTCCCCCTCCTCCCACCCCTCTCCCCCTCCCCCCACTCCCCTCCCCCTCCCCCTCCAATCCAAAGAGCAGTCAGGGTTCCCTGCCCTGTGGAAAGTCCAAGGTCCTCCCCCCTCCGTCCATGTCTAGGAAGGTGAACATCCATACTGTCTAGGCTCCCACAAAGCCCAAACTTGAAGTAGGATCAAAACCCAGGGCCATTGTCCTTGGCTTCTCATCAGCCCCCATTGTTCGCCATGTTCAGAGAGTCTGGTTTTATCCCATGCTTCTTCCGTCACAGTCCAGCTGGCCTTGGTGAGCTCCCAATAGGTCAGCCCCACTGTCTCCGTGGGTGGGTGCACCCCTCGTGGTCCTGACCTCCTTGCTCACGCTCTCCCTCCTTCCGCTCCTCACTGGGAACTTGGGAGCTCAGTCCGGTGCTCCTGTGTGGGTCTCTGTGACTATCTCCATCCATCACCTGATGAAGGTTCTATGGTGATATGCAAGATAATCATCAGTATGGCTATAGGATAGAGTCATTTCATGTTCCCTATCCTCAGCTGCCCAAGGAACTAACTGGGGACCTCGCCTT
>JABTXL010021306.1:3730986-3765002 GCA_025134845.1 Neodon shergylaensis | reverse complement strand
ATAGATAGATAGATAGATAGATAGATAGATAGATAGATAGATAGATAGATAGATAGATATTCTATCTAAAGCTCAAGGAACAGCATAAAAAAGAATGTGGAAAGGTAATAAGAGGCAGAGGACCAGGACTCCTGCTTTAAGATTGTATCTCTTATGTATGACAGAGAAGTTGCACCCATAAAATCATAACAACGTGTCTGCCTAAATAAAACCTGAACAACGACAGCACTGGTTAATATGGCAATAAAGATTGTACACACACATACATATGTTTATAAAAGCGTGCATGGCTTGCCAGTTACTGAGTAGGAATTAAGTACAACTGTAAATACATGTGTGTGTGTGTATGTGTGTGTATACATGCTGTGTTGCTTAGTGCAAGCAACACTAAAGATATGGTAAATTATATATGTCTAAAAGAGAAAAGATGTCATGATTTGAGAAGAGTATGTAAGGAGGAGAAGGGGAAAATTATGTAAATACAGAACGGTAGGTTCTCTATGATAAAAGATGTTGCTTGCATGTTTCAAAATATTGGTATGGTAAACAGTGTAAACCCAGTCTAGATTTTCAGTGGGGAGATGACATGGTCCAAAGTCTCTTGAGGCTTGCTATTGACTGACTCTGAATGATAATTTCATAGTCTCACAGCTCTCTGCGACAGAAGGGAAATACACTTATCACAAACAGCAAAAGAATGGGAAAAAAAGAAACTAACCAAAGCCTAGTAAGAAGGCTTAATGACACCTCTCAGAGGGATGTAAGATGGTTGAGACAAGTGGTAAATGTACGTAGTTAAGGGAAAAGCTTATTTCTGATGGATATTTCTGGTAGTGGGAGTCTTTTGGGATATCTAAACAGGGTTGCTTGGAAACCAGGTTTGATTTGTAAAAAAATGCTCCTAACAAGACAACTACATTTGAGAGTTTCTTGCGTTCAAGATATGAGAAAAAATATAATCAGGAAAAAAGAGAAAAGACATAAACCAGTTCTCAAACTTTTAGCTACCAACCACTAACAGCACAAACTGAGAAACTTCTAGAAATGTACATACTTGCCCATCCCTGGCCAGTAACTGAAGAAGCTAACTAGAGTTTAATAGACTGAGTATTGATAAGACCATGGAGGGTCTCAAACATCCTGAATGTGAGATTTTCTGAACTAGTATGTGGCTTGAGTACATCCATTGACCTTAGGTGAGATATGGAAATCAGACCAGCTATCAACAATCTCTTTGTTTTTATGTGACTGCCATAAAAATGTGCACAGGAGAGACTTTGACACTAAAGTCATTTATTTTCCGATAGGTTGGTCAGCATCAGGGGTGCCTCCTGATGGAACTGTTCCTTTAGCTTCACATAATTATCCACAATGGAGAGAGCAATATTTGCATGAATGAATTACTGATCTCTTCTGTTTTCCTCTTCACAAGATGACGTTATTCTTTTGAGGTCAGATCCTCACCCTTATACACTCATCTGATAATAATTGTCTTGGTGAAAGTACTGTCTTACAGGACAGCAATATCTGCATTTATGCTTTCAGCATGTTTACTAAATGGAAATGTACAAGATAGGCACATAAAAATTTATATTTCTGCCAACAGACTGGGTGGATTTCAATCTGGATCAGAGGATCTTCTTCCTTCCAAAGGCAAGAGTTAATGAGGTAATGAGGGAGTTATTATGTTCACAATATATTTTATACATATATATGCCTGTCCAAAATTAGATATATGTACATTGAAAAGAAAAAGCATTTTGTGATATAAAATTCAGGTAAATACAATTTATTCAATACAAACCCAACTTACAAAATTTGTTTTCTTTTTAAATTTTTTATTGTTTTTATTGAGCTATACATTTTTTTCTCTGCTCCCCGCTATGTGGGAGTGATTTTTTATTAATAAAGAAACTGCCTAGGCCCATTTGAAAGGCCAACCCTTAGGTAGGCGGAAAAAAACAGAACAGAATATTGGGAGAAAAATCTAAATCAGTCAGTCGCCATGATTTTTCCATTCCAGACAGACACAGGTTAAGATCTTTTCTGGTAAGCCAGCTCATGGTGCTACACAGAATATTAGAAATGGGTTAGATCAATATGTAAGAGCTAGCCAATAAGAGGCTGGAACTAATGGGCCAGGCAGTGTTTAAAAAAATACAGTTTCCTTGTAATTATTTCGGGTAAAGCTAGCCGTGCGGGTGGCGGAACATAGCCCACTGCTCCTCATACAATAGAGACTGTAATTCTTATTTGATAACTGTTTTGTTATATGTAATTTTACTATGTTAAAGCCTTTCTTTTTTGTTTAAACAGAAAAAGGGGAAATGATGTGGGAGTGATTTCTTATTAATATAGAAACTGCCTAGGCCCATTTGATAGGCCAACCCTTATGTAGGTGGGAAAAAACAGAACAGAATTCTGGGAGAAAAAAGCTAAATCAGTCAGTCACCATGATTCTCCCACTCCAGACAGACACAGGTTAAGATCTTTCCATGGTGCTACACAGAATATTAGAAATGGGTTAGATCAATATGTAAGAGCTAGCCAATAAGAGTCTGGAACTAATGGGCCAGGCAGTGTTTAAAAAAATACAGTTTCCATGTAATTATTTCAGGTAAAGCTAGCCGTGCGGGCAGCCGAGTGGCAGAACATAGCCCGCCGCTCCTCATACAACACCCCGCCTTTGCTCTCCACATTTCTTCTACTTTCTCCCATGGTCCCCATGCTCCCAGTTTACTCAGGACATCTTGTCTTTTCTACTTCCCATGTCTATTAAATCCATGTATGTCTCTCATAGGGTCCTCTTTGTCATCTAGGTTCTCTGGGACTGTAAATTATAGGCTGGTTTTGCTTTGCTTTATGTCTAAAAGCCACTTATGAGTGAGTCCATATGATATTTGTCTTTCTGGGCTGGGGTTACCTCACTCACTATGATATTTTCTAGATCCATCCATTTCCCTGCAAATTTCAAGATGTCATTATTTTTTTCTGCTGTGTAGTGTACTGGATTGTGTAAATGTACCAAATTTTTCTCATCCATCAGTCAAGGGGCATTTAGGTTGTTCCCAGGTACTGGCTATGACAAACAATGCTGTTATGAACATAGCTGAGCACATGTCCTTGTGGCATGGTTGAGCATCCTTTCAGTATATACCCAAAAGTAGCATTGTTAGGTCTTGAAGTAGGTTGCTTCATAATTTTCTGAGAAATTGCCATACAGATAATCAAAGTGGCTGTATGAGTTTGCACTCCCAGCAACAATGGAGGAGTATTCCTTTTATCCCACAACCTCTCCAGCATAAGTTGTCATCAGTGTTTTGATCTTGGCTATTTTTAAAAGTATAAGATAGAATCTCAGAATTATTTTGATTTGCATTTCTCTGATGACCAAAGATGCTGAGCATTTCCCTAAGTGTCTTTCAGCCATTTTAGATTTCTTTGTTGAGTGGTCTCTGTTTAGGTCTGTACCCCATTTTTTATTGTATTACTTGTTCTTTTGATGACCAATTTCTTGAGTTCTTTATATACTTTGGAGATCAGGCCTATGTCAGATGTGGGGTTGGTGAAGATCTTTTTTCATTCTGCAGGCTGCCATTTTGTCTTGTTGACTGTCCTGAAGCTTCTCAGTATCAGGAGGTCCCATTTATTAATTGTTTCTCTTAGTGTCTGTGTTACTGGGGTTATATTTAGGAAGTGGTTCCTTGTGTCAAGGCATTCAAGAGTACTTCCCACTTTCTCTTCTATTAGATTTAGTGTCAGTGGTTTTATATTCAGGTCTTTGATCCATTTGAACTTGAGTTTGTGCATGGTGAGAGATATTGATCTATTTTCATACTTCTACATGTTGATATCCAGTTATGCCAGCACCATTTGTTGAATATGCTTTCTTTTATACATTTTATATTTTTTTGCTTCTTTGTCAAAAATCAGGTATTCATATGTATGTGGGTTAATATCTGGGTCATCTGATTTAATTCCACTGGTTCTCCTGTCTGTTTTCAATACTGAATCTCTGTAGAAGTGTTTGAATTCAGGGATTGTGATACCTCCAGAAGTTCCTTTATTATACAGGATTGTTTTGACTATCCTGGATTTTTTCTTTTCCATGTAAAGCTGAGACTGTTCTTTCAAGATCTGTGAAGAATTTTGCTGGGATTTTGCTGGGCATTGCATTGAATCTAAGTTTGCTTTGGATAAGATTACCATTTTTGTTATGTTAATTCTACCTACCCAAGAGCATGGTAGATCTTTCCATTTCCTAGTGTCCTCTTCAATTTCTTTCTTCAAAGATTTAAAGTTCTTGTTATACAGGTCTTCCATTTGTTTGTTAGAGTTACTCCAAGATATTTTATGTTATCTGTGGCTATTGTGAAGGGTTGATGTTTCTTTGATTTCTTTCTCATCCCATTTATCATCTGTGAAAAGAAGGACTGATATGTGTTGCTTTTATTGGTTAATGAATAAAGAAGCTTCCTTGGCCTATGATAGGGCAGAAATGCTGAATGCTGGGAGAAAGTTGGCAGACTCAGTCAGAAACCATGTCAGCTGCTAGGCAGAAACTTGCTAATGGGCCACAAGCCTCATGGTAAAATATAAAATAATGGAAGTGTGTTAATTTAAGATGCAAGAGTTAGCCAATAAGAACTAGAGTTAATTGGCCAAGCAGTGTTTTAATAAATATAGTTTCTGTGTGACTGTGTGGTTATCTCCAATCTGGGTGACTGGGAACAAATGAACAGTCACTGCCTACAGAGGGTTACTGTTTTTTTTTAATTAAATTATTTTTAATTAAAAATTTCCTCCTCCTCCCTGCCTACCTTTTCCCTCCCCATCCCCCGTCCCCCTCCCTCTCTAGTTCAAAGAGCAGTCAGGGTTCCCTGCCCTGTGGGCAGTCCAAGGTCCTCCCCGCTCCATCCAGGTCTAAGAAGGTGTGCATCCAAACAGCCTAGGCTCCCACAAAAGCAGTACGTGCAGTAGGGTCAAAACTCAGTGCCATTGTCCTTGGCTTCTCACCAGCCCTCATTGTCCACCATATTCAGTGAGTCCGGTTTTATCCCATGCATTTTCAGTCCCAGTCCAGCTGGCCTTGGTGATCTCCTAATAGATCAGCCCCATTGTCTCAGTGGGTGGGTGCCCCCCTCACCATCTTGACTTCCTTGCTCATGTTCTCCCTTCTTCTATTCCTCATTTGGACCTTGGAAGCTCAGTCCATTGCTCTAATGTGGGTCTCTGTCTCTATCTCCATCCATTGCCAGATGAAGGTTCTATGGTGATATGCAAGATATTCGTTAGTATGGCTATAGGATCAGGGCATTTCAGGCTCTCTCTCCTCAGCTGCCCAAGGACCTAGTTGGGTACATCTCTCTGAACCCCTGGGAACCCCTCTAGAGTCAAGGCTCTTGCCAACCCTAAAATAACTCCCTTAATTAAGATATATACTTCCCTGCTCCCATATCCATCCTTCCATTATCCCAACCATCCCATTCCCCCAAGTTATCCCTATCTTCCCCTTCTCACTTTTCTCTCCCCATCTCCCTTTTCCCCCATCCCACCACCCCCAGTTCCCAAATTTTTGCCCAGCAATCTTGACTACTGCCAATATCCAGGAGGATAACTATATGTTTTTCTTTGGGTTCACCTTCTTATTTAGCTTCTCTAGGATCATGAATTATAGGCTCAATATCCTATATTTATGGCTAAAAACCAATTATGAGTGAGTACATCCCATGCTCATCTTTTGGGGTCTGGGTTACCTCACTCAGGATAGTGTTTTCTGTTTCCATCCATTTACAAGCAAAATTCAAGAAGTCATTGTTTTAAACTTTTACCCTGTTACATTGCTGAAGGTGTTTATGAGTTGTAGAGTTCCTTGGTAGAATTTTTGGGGTCACTTATGTAAACTATCATATCATCAGCAAATTGTCAGAGTTTGACTTCTTTTTTTTTCCAATTTGTATCCTCTTGATTTCCTTTTGTTGTCTTATTGTTATAGACAGAACTTCAAGAACTATGTTGAATATATATGGAGAGAGTGAACAACATTGTCTTGTTCCTGATTTCAGTGGGATTACTTTAGGTTTTGCTCCATTTTGTTTGATGTTGGCTGTTGGCTTTTTGTATATTGCCTTTATTATATGCCTTAATTATATGTTCCTTGTATCCCTGCTCTCTCCAAGACATTTGTCATGAAGGGATGTTGTATTTTGTCAAATGATTTTTCAGTATCTAATGAAATGATTATGTAATTTTTTTGTTGCTTTTTGGTTTTTTTAGTTTGTTTCTATTGTGGATTACATTGACAGATTTTCATATCTTGAACCATCCCTGCATTTTTGGGATGGAGCCGACTAGATCATGGTGGATAAGTTTTCTGATGTGTTCTTGGATTCAGTTTTACAGTATTTTATTGAGGTATTTTGCATCAATGTTCATGAGTGAGATTGGTCTGTAATTCTCTTTCTTAGTAATGTCTTTATGTGGTTTGGTTGTCAGGTTAATTGTAGCCTCATAAAAAAGTGTGTCATTGTTCCTTCTATTTCTATTTTGTTGAATAATTTGAGGAGTGTTGTTACTAGTTCTTTGAAAATCTTGAAGAATTCTGCACTGAAACCATTGGGCCCTGGCTTTTTGTGGTTGGAAAACTTGGCTGTTTCTCTCTGTCTTCCTTCCTCCTTCCTTTCTTTCTTTCTTTCTTTCTTTCTTTCTTTCTTTCTTTTTCTTCTTTCTTTCTTTCTCTCTTTCTATTTTTTTTAGCAATTACAGGCCTATTTAATTTGCTTATCTGGTTTTGATTTAATTTTGGTAAGTGATATTTATCTAGAAAATTGTCCCTTTCCTTTAAGTTTTCCAATTTTGTGGAGTACATGCTTTCGAAACATGACCTAAAGATTCTCTGGAATTCCTCTGTGTCTGTTATTATGTCCCCTTTTTCATTTCTGAGTTTGTTCAGTCTCTCTCTGCCTTTTGGTTAGTTTTGATAAAGGTTTGTCTATTTTGTTGATTTTCTTAAAGAACCAACTCTGTCTCATTGACTTTTTTTGCATTGTTTTCTTAGTTTCTATATTTTTTTATTTCAGCTCTCAAATTGATTATTTCCTGTGATCTAGTACTCTTGGCTGACTTGGCTTCTTTTTTTTTTCCTTAGAGTTTTCAGGTGTTCTGTTAACTCACTAGTGTGGAAATTTTCCAGATTTTTTATGTAGTCATTTAGCGCTATGAAATTTCCTCTTAACACTGTGTTCATTGTGTACCGTACGTTTGAGGATGTTGTTTGGTGATTTTCATTGAATTTTAGGAAGTCTTTAATTTCTTTCTTTATTTCTTCCTTGACCCATTGATTATTCAGGTGGGCATTATTTAATTTTCATGTATTTGTGGGTTTTCTGAAATTAATGTTGCTGTTGAATTCTAAGTTAAAGCCATAGTGATCTGATATGATACAAGGGGTTATTCCTAATTTTTTATATCTGTTGAGGTTTGCTTTGTTACCTAGTATGTGGTCAGTTTTTGAGAAGGTTCTTTGAGGTGCTGAGAAGAAGGTATATTCTCTTATGTTTGGATAGAATGTTCTATATATGTCTCTTAAGTGCATTTGAGTCATGACATCTGTTAGTTCCCATATTTCTCTGCTAATTTTCTGTCTGGCAGACCTTTCTAGTGGCGAGAGTGGGGTGTTGAAGTCTCCCACTATTAGTGTGTAAGGTTTAATATGTGATTTAAGCTTTAGTAGTGTTTCTTTTACATATGAGGGTACCCTTGTATTTGGAGCATAGATTTTCAGTACTGAGATTTCCTTTTGATGGACTTTTCCTATGACTTATATGAAATGTCCTTTTTTATCTCTTTTGATTGATTTTAGTTTGAAGTCTATTTAGTTAGATATTAGGATAGCTACATTAGCTAGTTTCTTAGGTCCATTTGACTGGATAATTTTTTTTCTCAACTCTTTACTGTGAGGCAATGTCTTTCTTTGAGTTTGAGGTGTGTTTCTTGTATGCAGCAGAAGGATGGATTCTGTTTTTCATATCCAATCTGTTAGCCTGTGCCTTTTTATAGTCTATTTATGTTAAGGGAAAATAATGACCAATGATTGCTAACTCCTGTTATTTTAGTTTTCATTGTTGTTGTTGACATTGTGTGTGTTTTTCCATTTTTGGGGATTTGCTACTTTGAAATCATTTATTGTCTGTGTTTTTGTGGATGTAGCTACCTTCCTTGGCTTGGGAGTTTTCCCTCTAGTACCTTGTGTAGCAATGAGTTTGTGACTAGATATTGATTAAGTCAGGTTCTGTCATGGAATATCTTGTTGTATCCGTTTATGGTGATTGTAAGCTTTGCTGGGTATAGTAGTTTGGGCTGGCATCCACAGTCTCTTAATGTCTGCATACTCTTGACCACAATCATCTGGGTTTCATTGTTTCCATTAAGAAGTCAGGTGTAATTATGATGGGTCTACCTTTATATGTTACTTGTCCTTTTTCCTTTGTAGCTTTTAATATCTTTTTTATTCTGCATATTTAATGTTTTGATTATTATGTAGTGAGGGAACTACCTTTTTTTTGGTCCAGCCTATTTTGTGTTCTGTAACATTCTTGTATCTTCATATGAATATCTTTCTTTAGGTTAGGAAAATTTCTTCTATAATTTTGTTGAATATATTTTCTGTGCTTTTGAGTTGGACTTTTTCTTCTATCCCTATTATTCTTTCTTTTGGTCTTCTCTTGGTGTCCCATGTGCTCTGGATACTTTCTGTTAGGTTTTTTTTTTGATTTAATGTTTTCTTTGACTGATAAGTCTACTTCGTCTCTTGTATCTTCAGCACTTGAGATTCTCTCTTCCATCTCTTGTATTCTGATATTTATGTTTGCATTTGTGGTTTCTGATCATTTTCTCATAATTTTCATTTCTAAAATTCTCTCAGTTTCTATTTTCTTTATTGTTTCCATTTTGGTTTTCAAAGCTTAAATTGTTTCTTTCATTTATTTCATTGCTTTTTCTGTTTTCTTTAAGATTTGTTGTTTCTTCAATTTTTTTTTTGTCTTTTTGTCCATTTCTATGAGGGAATTTTTTATTTCCTCTTTAAATGTCTCAAACATTCTCCTAAGATTGTTTTTTCGGTCATTTTCTTCTGTTTCATCTATATTTGGCTGTTCAAGTCTTGCGGTTGTATTGCCACTACTTTTTGTTGGTAATGTGCTGCACTTTGTTGCATTGAGTGTGTTTTTACCTTGTCTACTCATCTTTTCCTCTGATTGGTATAGTTGAGGTTGTGTCTCTGGTGATCAGTCTTCCAGGTAACATTTGATCTAAGGCACAGATGGTTTTTCTCCTTGTGGTACAGTCAGGGCCATGGTTTCAGTCACTCCAGAGGCTACTTGGTATTCCTGGAGGTCACTCAGTGCTCTAAAATCCCAAAGATTGTTCGAGCCTGCTACCATGGAGGTTGCTGGATCAGGCCCGCTCCTGTGAAGGTTGCAGTCTGGGAATGCTCCATCAGTTTCTGTCTCAGCCCTGCTCCCTTAGTGGTGGCTCCCTTAGTGGTACCTACTTCTTGGAGGTAATTTCCTTGGATCTGCTTTTCTGAAGGTCACTGGCACAAGCCTGCTCCAGATGAGGTTGCTGTCTCTGGCCTGCTTTGGTGGAGGTAGCTGGCTTAGGCCTGTTCCCACAGATGTCCCTGACTTGGGCCTGCTCCCTCGGAGGTCCCTGCCTCAAGCCCAATCCCACAGAGGTCTCTCGCTTGGGCCTGCTTCTTCAGTGGTTGCTCCCTTGTATCTGCTTCTGTGGAAGTGACAATTTTGGGCTTACCCTAGCAGAGGTTGCTGGCTCAAGCCTGTTCCTGAGGGCCTGGTTCTGCAAAGATCTCTGGCTCAGGCCTCAAATTTGTTTTCATAGAATGAATGTAAGTGGGTAAGACACAATGAAAAAGTCAATATTCTGGAAAAAAAAAGATTTTTCTCTCATAACTTTTGATTCTTTACTGAATTTACCATTTTGGAACTACATAGGGTTTATAGAAGGAGACTCTCATAGAGTGGGACATACTTTAAGTATTAAAAAAGATACTTAAAATAGTTTGTGGAAAATATTTGACATTTAGATAAAGTATTTACTACCTGATATTTTAATCCAATAAAAATGATTTATCATTGATTCACATAAATTAAAATGGTATTTTCTGTCCTTTATAGATTAAAATTTAGACATCAATATCTTTGAACTATCATACTTTTCCCTTTCTTTCTGTAAAAGCACATTGTTCTCTCAATGAATACTAATTAATTAGTACTTCCACACAAATGCTGAAGGAGTAACTTCTTAATTCCAGAACTTTCTGCTATAAACAGTGTCATTGGAAAACCTAAGACCCACCTATGAATGTGCCACATGAAAGGGTTTCATAGATGTCTTAGTTTTTCAGTTATCATACAAACAAATACCTATGATTGATTCATAAGGAGCAAATGTTCCTTTAGCTCCTGGTTTTATGGTTGGGAAAATCAACATAACACTCCATAATACACTGGTCAGAATGTGCTGGAATAAACAGAAGGTGGACAGGAGCATTCAGATGAAACAGAAGATAATGAGCAATCTCATTGTGTAAGAATCCACTCTTGAGATCCCTAAACCAGTTCTGGGAGGAAGATTATTCATCTTCCTCTTATCCTAGTACCTCACCAACCCATGAAGACTCACCTTCTATTCCACTTAGGAGGGAGTCAAATTTCACTATTGGTTTCAAAGGTGATAAATCATATCCCATCTTTAGCTTTGTCAATTTGGCACAACCTAGTATCACTTGAGAAAAGAGTCTGGATATGGGGTTGGCCTGTGTCTGTTGGGAATTATCTTATGTTAATTGATATGTGAACTCCTGCCCACTGGGAGAAGCACTATTCCCTTTACAAGGTTCCTGATATACAAGTGGAGAAATTGAGTTCAGTACAAGCAAGAAAATGAATGTACATGTATATAGATTCTCTCTGGTTTAGATGGAAACCACTTTGAATTCCTGATTTAACTTCTACTCAGTGGTAGCCTATAAGTCAAATAAACTGTGTCTTCCCAAAGTTATCTTTTGTCAAGCTAATTTGGCATGGAAATAGAAATCAAATTATAAGAGCAAGGCACATTCTTAACTATGAAATCCATTCTGGTGTTAGAAACCTTGGAACCCAGACCCTCTTTGCAAAGAAAAGTCCATTGTTATTGCAGCTTAATTGTGAGTGGGGAAGAAAACACTAACCACAATTACATAAGGCAATGGTGTTGACTGCTTGACTATCTGTTCCTCGTCTACAATGGGAACAAAGGTTGTGCTAGCCTCCCCACTTCTAGCTTTGTTTGCAGCTCTCATTCCTTGAAGATCATTGAAGTTATTAGTCCTAGTCTTTTAGTACAGAAAGTCTGATGGGCAAAGATAAAAGAAAACTATCATAATTTCTATTTCTTCTTTTAAAAGGTGTGCAGTGGTGTGTGTGTGTGTGTGTGTGTGTGTGTGTGTGTGATTGTGTCACAGAATGTATGTAGAAGTCAAAGAACAGGTTTATGATTCAATCCTTCCTTCTTACTTTGACACAGGTATAGTCATCACTTGTCAATGCAGGCAGCTGGCCTACAAGCTTCCAGGGATTCTCCAATATTCATCTTCTGTTTCAAATTTAGGAGCACTGGCTTTTCAGACATGCACTTCCTTGTTGCGGGAGGTCCTTCTGCCCCTCCAACCAATAGCTGCTGAGATACCAGCCCATTGGGGCGTGGTCTCTCTCCCTTTAAAAAAGTGGCTGCTTCCCTCTGCTCTCTCTCTTCACTTCCTGCTCCACTGGCAACTAGACTTCCTTCCTGGTTGCGCAGAGGGCTGTTGTCTGGGACGGTGATCTGTAAGTTTTTTCCTCTTTAAATAAATACCACCCTATTAATCATAATTCCAAACTGGTGTGGCATTGTTTGAGACCTATGCCTTCACTTCCTTGTTGATTTTTCATGGGCTTGAAGGAGCCAAATTCAGGTCCTTAATCTTGTACAGCAAGTGATTCTCTACATCCAGATTACAGTTTATAAATGTCAAGTTTCTATAGGCATCAAGAGATACAACACTCAAACTGTATTTTTGTTTTTAATGGGAGCTACATAAATGGCCTCTTCAATAGACTGAAGACTCTTTTGAGACTGTGGCTTGCCTCCTTAACTGTAGGATTCTTTAAGAATAGCAGAGATAAAACTGAGTTACAGAGTTGGGAGTAGGTAACTGTGCACACACAAACACACACACACACACACACACACACCATTAAGAGCAACAACAAGACCTACATTTGAAAATAATCTTTAAAACTTTAAATATTACTTATAAAATATTGTGCATGAATAGACAGTGGGTGATGTGTTTACACTTAGGTCTAGAGCATGAGATTAACACCTTGTCACTTGCCATGAGAGGAAGCCAGAGTGAAATGAGCTAGTGAAATTGGACAGTTCAGTAAGGAGGAGAGAACGAAAGCCTGCATTCATCTGGCTCTGGACATAAATTGCTTGGGTATTACAAAATGATACCAGCTAATTTTTCTGGTCCTTGGTCAGGAGTTCCCAGGAGCAATACAAGAAATTGGAACTCTCAGCTATGACTTCCCCACTTCATCAAGAGAAGTCAGTATCAAATGTTCTAATGCTCAAATGTCAGTCTCCTCCAGAACCAGGGAGGTAGGGGATTCTATCATCTTGGCTCTAGTATAATTTTATGTTCAGCTAATTACAGAAATCCAACCTAATGACATGACCATTTTACCTGAGAAAGCTGTATTTGTTAAAAATTAAATAAAACACTTCATTATTACATAATTATTCTTTTCTGAATAATTGGGCTTAGTCTTAGGAAAAACAGATTTCAGCATTGAGAAGGTGGTGTGTATGTGTATGGGATTGCAACCTTGTTAGTTTGACCTATTAGATTTGCATGAGTCTTTATATCTGTAAATATATTACCATACATGTGATGGTAGGGTACCTCCAGAGGCCAATACACAGGTTACATCCTTTGGAACTAGAATTACAAGGTTAACTCTGGGTTTTATTCCAAGCATTGTAAGGGACAAATGGGGTTATGGTTTTGCTTTTTACAGATTTCTTTTTTTATTCTAAATATTTTGATGCAAAGTTATCTAAAAAAAATTGGTGAATGGCACTTACATCTTTAGTACTTACAGAACTGTTGATTTCTATAAAGCAGTGACTGACAAATGGCCCTTTGTGAAGAGCCAGTAAGCATCATTCTAACTTTCTCAGCCATACTGTATCTGGAACCACTGTCTAGTTCTGTCTCTATGTGAAAATTTTGAGTTGGGAAGATTATTTTATCCACTCTCAGATTTCTGTAGTTGCCAACAGTTCTTTGTGTGGGATTGGGCCTCAGTGAAATTTCCTCAAACACCGTAGTATGACTATTGTTGTGCATGTTTATAGCATGGTTAGGCAGTCATGTTGCTGATATTCTATAGGTATAGATTCTGACATTACTAGGAGAGACAATCTCACAGAAGACTTCCTGTTCCTCTGGCTCTTCCATACATTCTACCCCCTCTTTCAGTAATGTTTCCCAAGCTTTAGGCACTGAAGTTATCTTGTATATGTATCCACTGGACTGAGCTTCACAACTCTGAATTTTTATTGGATTGGTTTTCTGTAATGTTCCCCATCTGTTGCAAACAGAAATTTCCTTGGTATGTAGTGAGGACTACACTATTGTATGAATATAAAGACAAATATTCAGAATGTAATTAAGTATTATGCAGTTTTATTAATGTGGTAGTTGTAGGTTTACATCCAAGATCTAATACTTCAGTAACCCTGACTAGGTGGCTTGGTTTCCGATACCAGACATGAATTTCTCTCATGATGAGTCAGTCTTTAGTCCAATTATAGAGCTCCGTGTGTGCCCTATGGCATTTTTAGGGTTATTGGATCATTCTGTTTTTTCCTGTGGTTCATAGGCCATGATAGGGTAGGGCTTTCGTTACTTCCCTCCTTTGGAAGCTTGGCTACTGCCTTCTGGTACCACTAAAGTCAGGCCTCAAAAAAGAGGTTAACAGTTCAGTTCCAGCTCAATAGTCTGAATTCTGTGGTTGAAGTGCTTGGTGTCATCTGAAATAAGGACATAGCTTTCACTTCTAGGAGACAACCAAGGAAAATAGCAATAATCTGAACTATTTTGAAAGTCTCTTGGACAACAATGAAACACAACTCAGAAGAAAAGTTCTCATGCCTACTGTAGGAGTTTTGCTAAATGTTCTTTGATTCTTGGAGGGATAGTGGTTACTGCAGATGGAAAATTTTCAAGGTGTGTGTGTGTGTGTGTACACAGCCTGTGTGTATTATAGGTATTTTTAAGTATATAGTTAATAGCATGGTAACTTAAGAATTTTAAATATTCTTACTATTATTTTACCATCATCCTTCCTCTCTCCCTCTCTCTCTCTATAGATATGAATATATATTTGTGTGTACAAATGCCTATGCATATATGTATACACGTGTTAGATCAATAGATAGAAAATTGATGATAGAGATAGATAGATGATAGATAGATAGATAGATAGATAGATAGATAGATAGATAGATAGATAATAGATGATAGATATGGATATATGCTTGCTCTTTGAGGATTCTCCATACTGATATTCAGAGTGGCTGGACCAATTTGCAATCCAAACAACAGTGAATGAAGGATACCTTTTCCACATGCCTTCCCAGTTTTTCTGATAGGTGGTTATCTTTGTCATTCCAACTGGAATAAAATGAAATCTCACAATTTTTTTTAGTTTCATTTTCCTAATTTCAAGTTACTATAAACATTATTTATTTAGTGTCTGATTTTTTTCTTTCAGTCCCAATTTATCTTTTGAATATTTCATTTGTTATATTGACTGCATTTTGAGTTCTTTATATATTTTGGATATTAACTCTCTGCAATAAGAATAGCATAAAGATTCTCTCCAACCATATGGGATTCTTCTTCACAAGATTGGTTTTTTTATTTTTAGCTGTGCAGAAGTTATTTGGTTTTATGGAATACAGCTTGTAAATTGTTAGCCTTTTGATGGAGAAGGGTCATTTGTCTATGTGTTACTTTCATTGGTTAATAAAGAAACTGCCTTGGCTTTTGATAGGACAGCAACTTAGATAGGCAGAGTAGACAGAAGAGAATTCTGGGAGAAAGAAGCAGATTCAGGCAGACACCATAGCTCTCCTCGCCTAGATGGACACAGGTTAAGATCCTTCCTGGTAAGCTACCACCTCGTGGTGTTACATAGATTATTAGAAATGGGTTGATTCAATGTGTAAGAGCTAGCCAATAAAAGGCTAGAGCTAATGGGCCAGGCAATGTTTAAAAGAATACAATTTGTGCATTGTTATTTCTGGTGTAAAGCAAGCCAGTGGCTGGGAGCCAGGTGGCGGGAAGTGGCCTGCAGCTCCTTCTACAGAGTGGCGCCAAACGTGGTCAATTAAATCCACTTAAAAACCTGAGAGAACTTAATTTTAAATAAAAAAAAACAGAGTTTAACACGGCTTTTTGCTGTTAGCTAGGGCATGCTGTAGAGAAATTTCCCTGACTCAGCAGCCGCAACAGGATAAAAAGCTGCTGTTTTAAAACGTTGCTTCTTGGGCTGTGCTGCCATTGCAATCTATGTCTGGCTCCTGCAGAAGACAGAGCTTTTCCCGCCGGGCGGTGGTGGCGCACGCCTTTAATCCCAGCACTCGGGAGGCAGAGGCAGGCGGATCTCTGGGAGTTCGAGACCAGCCTGGTCTACAAGAGCTAGTGCCAGGACAGGCTCCAAAGCTACAGAGAAACCCTGTCTCGAAAAAACTTAAAAAAAAAAAAGAAGACAGAGCTTTTGAATGGAGCATTTGGAGTAAAGTGCTATGGCTTTCTTGATGGCAACTACTCGCTGTGGGCCTGGAACTGTGCATGGCTCAGGGACACCAAATGGCTCTGTGGCAGGAGCAGCTCAGCTCTGCCATGCTGAACTGTGCTGGTCTCAGGCAGGAACTGTCGTAATTACCATAATAACAGTGCAGTTAAGGTTTAGCCTTGGCAGGAAACAGGCGGTACCATATTGCCCCTATGTGGTGCAAGCTAAAGTTTTTAAGAAGCGCCTAGCATTTTAAGAAGTGCTCCTGGATAGTAAAAAAATTACAGATTCACAATAGGACATATTCAGACATAAAAGAACTGTACATGGGTAACAGTGTTGGATGAGTGTACGTAGCCTTGGGAGAGAGAAGAAAAAGAATATAGAGAGTAAAGTTAATGCCTTAAAAAAAAGGTAAAGTCTTTAAAGAGACATAGTACAGATAGTTATAAATTAAAAGAAATAAAGAAAAATCAGCCATGTAAAATGGAAAATTCACAAAGAGTCTGGATTCTTTGTATTATTTTGTTTTCTTTTAATCTTTTGACTGTAAAGGTGCTAAGTACAGAGAGACATTTCATTATATGGGCTGCCAAGCTAAACCAGAATGGATATCATAAGGGTAATTATGATTTCAGAATTTGGGTCTAAGGATATGATGCTTTGAAGAGGGTCTTCTTTTGTTTTCACAGAGGATGAGATCCTGTGGATTGCTTCTATCCCAATATGGTATGATAGACCACACCCTCCTGAAAAGGATGCTGTGATCACCCTCAAAAAAATTACTTCACTCAACTACCAACTGAGATGAATCTGGCAGACAGGTTACACCATGAAATACCTAAATAACAGCACCCCTATTCAGCATGAAGCAGTTTGGAGAGAAAAAAGAGAAAAAACTACACTCGTGTTCCCAAATACTGTTTATAAATGTTCTTTTACATTTAAAAAGGGATAATATATAGATATGAATAATTTCCATTGGTATGGATTTTGTCAATTTTGTTATATGCATATGTGTTTCTGCTCTTGATTGAGGTATTGTGATTGTGTGGTTCATTTAAAAATATAATGTATAATTAGAAAATATAGATTGTTAATGGATAATCATCAATAATAATCAAGCTTGTAGTCATGTTAGTTAGATTTTCTAGATATATTGAGATATATTTCAGTTAGATAGGTATTCTTCATATCTTTCAAAGACTACAGAATATGGCATTTAATGTTTTAATAACTTAGGACTGTTCATGACAGTGAGACACACCTGCTCCTGGCAGCACCAATCTACTTCAAGAGGAAGATGGGCATCAAAAAGGCTTCTTATGGAGTTTGATAGCCATTTGGGCAAGAAACTGCTCTTGCTTGGACTGTTGCATAAACTGGACACAAAGAACCCACAGAAAAAGGACTGCTGAACTTGACTAAAGATGAGATGGTCTTTCAGGGTTCCTGATTCATGAAAGAGTCTGCGAGACATTCTGCAGGACACAGAAAAAAAGTTACTGAACTGCCTTTGAAATTTCCTGCTTCATGGAAATGTCTGCTGGATACTATGGGCCTGTAGGCTGAAGATGGATACCCCAACAGTACAGAGGAACTTTGGGTGACTGTCCAGACAGCAAGATGTCTCTGTCATTTCTAGAGTTTGGAAGTTGCTTATTTCTTGTTTACTTAGGTAATATTATATCCTTCTGGAGTCTTTGATGGAGTTGAAGAATAAATAGCTAGTTATAGTTTTCCTTAGTTATGATAAAAGATAAAATAGATATAAATATTGTAACTATAATACTTGCTTTATAACTGTTTTGTTATATGTAATTTTACTATGTTAAAGTTAAAGCCTTCTTTTTTGTTTAAACAGAAAATGGGGAAATGATGGAAGAGAGTCATTTGTCTATGTGTTACTTTCATTGGTTAATAAAGAAAATGCCTTGGCTTTTGATATGACAGCAACTTAGATAGATGAAGTAGATAGAACAGAATGCTGGGAGAAAGAAGCAGATTCAGGCAGACACCATAGCTCTCCTTGCCAAGATGGACACAGGTTAAGATCCTTCCTGGTAAGCCACCACCTCGTGGTGTTACATAGATTATTAGAAATGGGTTGATTCAATGTGTAAGAGCTAGCCAATAAGAGGCTAGAGCTAATGGGCCAGGCAGTGTTTAAAAGAATACAATTTGTATGTTGTTGTTTCTGGTGTAAAGCAAGCCAGTGGCTGGGAGCCAGGTGGCAGGAAGCAGCCCGCAGCTCCTTCTTCAGCCTTTATTCCTGGAAAAAAGGAGTTCTATTCAGAAAGTCATTTTCTAAACTTGTATCATACAGGTTACTGCCTATGGTTTCTTCTAGTAGTCTCATTTTGTCAAGTTTAACATTTAGGTCTTTAACCAATTTGGAGTTAGTTTTATACAATGTGGCAGATATGGATGTGATTTCATACTTCAGCATGTGAACATCTTATTTTTCCAGCACCATGTATTGAAGAGTTTTTTTTTTCTTCAAGCTTTCATTTTTGACAATGTGGTCAAATAGTAAGTGCCTGAAGTTATATCTTCACATGGTGGAACTTTTGACTTTATTCCCTTCTTCTACATTCCTGCTTTTTGGCCACTGTCTTAGTTAGGGTTTATGTTGCTATGATAAAACACCATGACCAAAAAACCTGTTGGGGAGGGAAGCATAGTCATCAGTTCATCATCAAAAGAGGTCACGACAGAAACTGAAACAGGGCAGGAACCTGAGGATAGGACCTAATGCAGAAACCATGGATGGTTGCTGCTTTCTGGCTTTTTGCTATGGCTTTGCTCAGTTTGCTTTGTTATAAAACCCAGGACCACCCAACCAGAAATGGCACAGCCGATTGTGGCAAGGGATAGCACCCTCTCCTATAAATTACTAATTTAAAAAAGGCCCTACAGCCATATCATAGGAAAGCATTTTCTCAATTGAGGTATTCTCCTTTCAGATAAATCTAGGTTGTGTGTCAAGTTGACAAAAAACTAGTCATCACAACTGATCCCTTGCCAATTTAACATACAAACATATCACAACTAAGTCACACTTTTTCCTTCTTATTCATATCTAAGATTTCACATTAAAATGTAAATAACTTTAAAAGTCACACAATGTTCGGAATATTTGATCCCATAAACATACTTTGAATTTGCATTGATTACATAAAATTAACCTTGTGGTAAACTAGGTTAGCTGAAAAGAATTGTATAAAAGACATTCCTAGGGGCTGGAGAGATGGCTCAGTGGTTAAGAGCATTGTCTGCTCTTCCAAAGGTCCTGAGTTAAATTCCCAGCAACCACGTGGTGGTTCACAACCATCTGTCATGAGGTCTGGAGTCCTCTTCTGGCCTGCAGGCATACAGAGACAGAATATTGTATACTAAATAAATAAATCTTTAAAAAAAGACATTCCTGGAAACAATGCTTTTTTCTTGAGATATCCAAGCAGAAGGTCCCAGTTTTCTGTAGTATGCAGGTGTGACAAAGGTCCCTATTGGACTATTGAATACAGATCAACAAGAGACAGGCAAGGTAATCATTTGTCATCAGGAAATGCCTTAGTGGGCCTCTCATAGGCTCCAGTGTCAAATTTGGTTCAGTCATTTCTCGTCAGTACTGGGGAAACTTCTTCACAGGGCAATTAAAAGATTTTATGCCTGCTTGGACATTCAATCCAAACTAACTTATAAGACTAAAAAAATGCCTTTCATTTGACTAGGTAAGAAGAATATAATTATTAATAAAAGATAATACTTTCATCTTGACAAAAATATTTTGACTTAACATATATATAAGTTGACAGAAAAGGAACTGCCCAAAGGTAGTGTGGGCAAGGGTTTTGCTTTTACTTCTCCAGGAGAATAAAAACATCTAACTAAGGAATCTGAAGACCACTAGACAGTCAAGATATCTGAAGAAGGATAAATCACCCAGAGAATAATGTTCCAAGAAAAGGATTGAAATTGGCCTAATGTTGTAGCATATTTCTTAAAAGGACAACACTTCATAAATCTTCCCAAATATTTGTTTCTGCTGTTCGAGGCAAACATAAAAGACAAATAGTCTTTTTGTGGTTCCCAATTCAATTAAAAATCAAAGGTGGCTTTGGTGTTGGCATGTAACTTTCTCCTTCTCTAAATCCAAACATGACTGGTAAAATAAAATTCATGGCAGGCAGTGGTGGCAGTGCATGCCTTTAATCCCAACACTCGGAAGGCAAGGGCAGGTGAATCCCTGTAAATTTGAGGCCAGCCTGATCTACAAGAGCTAGTTCCAAGACAAATAGGACTGCTACAGAAGGAAACCTTGTCTCGAAAAAACCATAATAAATAAATAAATAAATAAATAAATAAATAAATAAATAAATAAATAAAATTCATAATCTCTGTCTCACGTCAGAAGAGGGACTAGATATGGGACAGAAGAAATCCAAAATAAAGGGACTATTCTATTGTCACTAATCTCATGGGAAGTTTTTTACTCTTTAAAACTATTATTAAGGAACAAGGACTTCTTGAATTTTGCATACAAATGGAGGGAAATAGAAAACACTATCCTGAGTGAGGTAAGCCAGACCCAAAAAGAGAAACGTGGGATGTACTCACTCATATTTGGTTTCTAGCCATAAATAAAGGACATTGAGCCTATAATTAATGATCCTAGAGAAGCTAAATAAGAAAGAGAACCCAAAGAAAAACATATAGGCATCCTCCTGAATATTAACATTCCAGGCGATGAAAGGAGACAGAGACAGAGACCCACAATGGAGCACCGGACAGAAATATCAAGGTCCAAATCAGGAGCAGAAGGAGAGAGAGCACGAGCAAGAAACTCAGGACCGCGAGGGGTGCACCCACACACTGAGAGAATGAGGATGTTCTATTGGGAACTCACCAAGGCCAGCTGGCCTGGGTCTGAAAAAGCCTGGGATAAAACCAGACTCGCTGAACATAGTGGACAATGAGGACTACTGAGAACTCAAGAACAATGGCAATGGGTTTTTGATCCTACTGCACGAACTGGCTTTGTGGGAACCTAGGCAATTTGGATGCTCACCTTACTAGACCTGGATGGAGGTGGGTGGTCCTTGGACTTCCCACAGGGCAGGGAAACCTGATTGCTCTTTGGGCTAACGAGGGAGGGGGACTTGTTTGGGGGAGGGGGAGGAAAATGGGAGGCGGTGGCGGGGAAGAGTCAGAAATCTTTAATAAATAAATAAATAAATAAATAAATAAATAAATAAATAAATAAATGCTATTATTAAGGGATCAATATTATCTCTAAATTTATAAGATTAATATATATATAAAAGAAAGTATATATATATACTTTCTTTTATATTAATGGTAATCTAGAATAATAACTAATGCTCAAAATGGGCTTTACCTAGCTTTCTATATGTGGTTTTAGCCTTGAGTCTAAAGCAGGAAACTAGGAATTTAGTTTGTATACCCTGAATATTTTTAATAGATTGTAATTTTTTAAATCTTTTTGATATCTGCTGCATATGACACTTAAAACACTTATGTTTTCTTCAGTGATCTGTGAACATTCCTAACAGCGACATTTGAAGTCTCCAAAAAGATAATGGTACCCATAAGAAGGATTCCAACTGGATTGTTGGAATAACAACACTACCCAAAGCTGACAAACACTACCCAAAGGTCAGCTTTAAACTTCAAACTACTAAGGACACTAGCAAATTGGTTAGCAGAGAAGATACAGCTTCACAGACTATCCAGCCAAGACTTCAGATAAACCCCATACTTTTTCATCACACAGAGACTAAACAAAAAATACTACAGCTAGCTTTCCCAGGATTTTATCATAAACCAGATTTTCTCAGGATCCCTTATGGGTACTTTTGCCCAAAAGAAACAAGAAGTAATTTTAAGAATATAATGCCCAAATTCCTCAGAGAAGCATTGGGTGTGTTTTGGGTATTCAATGCATTGTGAATGTTTATCATCATTTTGCAGGGGGTGGGTGTAGATTGCAAATTGTTACTGGTCATAGTAAGAGAGGAAATTAAGCAATGAAATTGGATTGTAGGATCTCTTTCTGAAAAAGCAGGTAATAAAAAGACAGGACACAAGGGTAGATTATTTAATCTACTTTAAACTAAAAAGTATTATTCACAATTTTTTACATTGGTATGAAGTTTTGTATATTGATATGAATCTAGGTTTTTTGTTAGAACATGCTATATATATGCTTGTACTCTTAAGATTATTTTATTGAAACAAATGTAAGGCTATTTTTATTATACTGAATATATGTTTCTACTCTTGTTTAAGTAAGCATACCTATGCAGTTTATTTTAAAATTTCATGAATAATTAAGAAATACAGGTTAGTAGTTAGTCATCTATAATAATCTTGTAATTATGTTAGGTATGTTTTCAAGGTTAAACAGAGATACATTTTTGATACAAGGTGGTCTTCAAACATGTCAGGGACTTATAGAATATGGTGTTTAAGATGTTTTAATAACCCAAGGCTTTTCTTGACTTTGAGACCCATCTGTCCTGGCAGTGCCAATTTTCTTTTTTTTTTTTTTAATTTATTTATTTATTGAAGATTTCTGTCTCTTCCCCGCTCCCACCTCCCATTTCCCTCCCACTCCCCCAAACAAGTCCCCCTCCCTTGTCAGCCCAAAGATCAATCAGGGTCCCTGCACTGTGGGAAGTCCAAGGACCACTCACCTCCATCCAGGTCTAGTAAGGTGAGCATCCAAACTGCCTGGGCTCCCACAAAGCCAGTACGTGCAGTAGGATCAAAAACCCATTGCCATTGTTCTTGAGTTCTCAGTAGTCCTCATTGTCCACTATGTTCAGCGAGTCTGGTTTTATCCCAGGCTTTTTCAGACCCAGGCCAGCTGGCCTTGGTGAGTTCCCAATAGAACATCCCCATTCTCTCAGTGTGTGGGTGCACCCCTCGCGGTCCTGAGTTTCTTGCTCGTGCTCTCTCTCCTTCTGCTCCTGATTTGGACCTTGAGAATTCTGTCCGGTGCTCCAATGTGGGTCTCTGTCTCCTTTCATCACCTGATGAAGGTTAATATTCAGGAGGATGCCTATATGTTTTTATTTGGGTTCACCTTCTTATTTAGCTTTTCTAGGATCACGAATTATAGGCTCAATGTCCTTTATTTATGGCTAGAAACCAAATATGAGTGAGTACATCCCATGTTTCTCTTTTTGGGTCTGGCTTACCTCACTCAGGATAGTGTTTTCTATTTCCCTCAATTTGTATGCAAAATTCAAGAAGTCCTTGTTTTTTACTGCTGAGTAGTACTCTAATCTGTATATATTCCATACTTTCTTCATCCATTCTTCCATTGAAGGGCATCTAGGTTGTTTCCAGGTTCTGGCTATTACAAACAATGCTGCTATGAACATAGTTGAGCATTTACTTTTGTTGTATGATAGGGCCTCTTTTGGGTATATTCCCAAGAGTGGTATTGCTGGGTCCTGGGGTAGGTTGATCCCGAATTTCCTGAGAAACCTCCACACTGCTTTCCAAAGTGGTTGCACAAGCAATGGATGAGTGTACCCCTTTCTCCACAACCGTCCAGCAAAGGCTATCTTTGGTGTTTTTGATTTTCGCCATTCTGACAGGTGTAAGATGGTATCTTAAAGTTGTCTTGATTTGCATTTCCCTGATTGCTAATGAAGTCTTTTGGCCATTTGAACTTCTTTTGTTGAGAATTCTCTGTTCAGTTCAGTGCCCCATTTTATAATTGGGTTGATAGCCTTTTACGGTCTAGTTTCTTGAGTTCTTTATATATTTTGGAGATCAGACCTTTGTCAGTTGCGGGGTTGGTGAAGATCTTCTCCCAGTCAGTTGGTTGCCTTTCTGTCTTAGTGACAGCGTCCTTTGCTTTACAGAAGCTTCTCAGTCTCACAGGAAGAGCAGGCCCCAACCTGGCGGCGGAGACCACCCCCACGCAGGCCAATTTTCTTTAAAAAAAAAGATGATGGGTATCAAAGAACCTCTATATGGAGTTTGCTTTTATTTGACAATTTAGCCACTGTGCAAACGCTTGTCTCCACTGCTTACAGTATGCTCTCCAAATTGGACCAGTAGAGCACAAAACAAGGTGACTGCAAAACTTTGCCAAAGCAAGATAGGAGAGTCAATCAAAATTTACAGAAAAATCTATCAATTATTCTACTCCTATAGTCTGAAGATGGATGTCTCAACATTGTAGAGAACATGTGACTGTCCACGCAGCCAGCTATTCTGTCATTTCTATGACAAGTTTTGGAATTTGTTTGTTCTTCACTTCCTGTTTGCTCAGGTAATATTACATTCTTCTCCTGGTATCTAATGGAATTGAAGACAAGATAGTTATAGCTATATTTTTTGATGTTACAAAATTCAGTGAAGAAACTTACAAAAAATGTATAAGGCATATAAGATTGAGAGACATGAAATCTTAAATTATTAATCTAAGAAAATGTTTTGAGGTTTAAAAATTAGTTTTGAGTTGGTAAT
Source organism: Neodon shergylaensis (assembly GCA_025134845.1). Classification (NCBI taxonomy): domain Eukaryota; kingdom Metazoa; phylum Chordata; class Mammalia; order Rodentia; family Cricetidae; genus Neodon; species Neodon shergylaensis. The sequence continues at coordinate 3,740,580 of JABTXL010021306.1, read as the reverse complement.
AAAAGTCAAGATATAAAGTCAATTGGGTAGAAAACTTTTGACTCACCAATATAAAATAGATAATAGAGCACTTTCTCGGAATTTGCCAAATAAAAATGGATGAAACATTGTATATGTAATTCTTACTAGATAATTTTTATATAGTTTTATATTGTTAAATTTCAAACCTTTCTTTTTATTTAGACAAAAAAAGGAAAATATTGGGAGACATTCAACCACACTGGGAAACCCAAGGTTGCTTTTGAATTGATTAAATAAAATTAACCTTGGATCAGGAGGCTGAGTTAGCAAGTTGGCAGAAAGTAATCATAGAGCATCAGAGGACATACAGGAAAGACATGGGAAGAAGGTAGGAGGAATGTAGATTAGTGCAAGTTTTTCTGGTTTGGTAGAAAAGAAGCATGGTCTTTCAGAATTGCCAGCAAGGAGAGATGGTTAGCTTTTAGCTACTTAGCTTCTTTGACCCAGAAGGTTTTTCACCCCAATCTTTGAGTCTTGGCTCTTATTTGTAAATTGAATGATAGAGATTTAGTTCAAACTACCTGTGGCAGCAGAGACAGAGCTGGTGCCTGGAGCAGAATTCCCACCAGGCTACAGTCTGAGCAACTAGGCCACTCCTAGAGAAGCAGCTGGTAACTGCAGAGTTGCAATTACTGGATATTTTAGTTATTTAGGTTGTTTTATGGTTCCATATTGATTTTAAGATGTTTATTGTGAGGTGAGATGGGGACAGTGATTGAGATTACACTGAATCTAAATCTTCCAATAGGTTTTGGTAGAAAGATAATTTTTATGATATTAAAATTCTTCTGATCCATAAGCACGGGATGTTTTTCCATTTTCTAAGGTCTTTTTCCATCTCTTTCTTTAGAGATTGAAGTCTTTCACTGTAGAAATTCTTCCTTCCATGGCTACATTTAATTCTAGATATCTTATTTTCCTTAAGGCTATTGTGAACGGTGGTGTACCCATGGTTTCTTTCTATGTATGTTTGTGGATAGTATATAGAGAAGTTATTGCTTAATTCAAACTTATTCTTCATCCTGCCACATTGCTGAATAAATCACTGCAAGAATTTTGTGGTAGAATTTTTGATCTCTGTAATTTATAATAGCATGCCATCTGCAAATATGGATAGATTGATTTTATTGCTTTCCTATTTGTATCCATTTAATTTTCTTCTCTTGCTCTATTGCTCCAACTAGTGCTTCAAAACAAAATATTAAAAAAGGAGCAGAGATAGTAAAAATCATTGTCTTGTTCCTGAATTCAAGGGGATTTCTTCAAGTTTCTCTTGATTTTAAATAATGTTGGCTGTGCATTTCTCATATATAGATTTTACTATGTTGAAATAAATTCTTTCTAGTCCCATATTCTCTAAAATCCTTCCCATAAAGGCACATTGGGCTTTATGAGAGGCCTTTTTGTCTATGTTTTGAAACAACTATATTTTTCTTCATGTTAATTTATATGGTTTATTGTATTTATAAGCTTGAGTATGTTACATCACCCATGCATTTCAAGGATAAAGTTAACTTGATCCATGGATAATCTTATTGATGTATGTCTTTATGGTGTTTGCTTGTATCTTACTAAGCATTTTTTAATATATGTTCACCAAAAATAATGGTCTGTAGCTTTATTTTTGTTCTTTTTTTTCTGTTTTGTTAAAGTATGGAATGCTTCAAGAATGTGTGTGTCATTCATGTGCAGAGGCCATACTAATCTTCTCTGTATTATTGCCGTTGTAGGATATATGTTGCTGAAATGAACATTGCCTGTTTATTAAGGTTAAAATACTGCAATATGTATGACTGCTTCTACACTTAGGTATGTGAATTTATATATTCATTTATGATGTTTCTGAATATGTATTTATCAATTATCTATTGATAGACACTTCAGCTGTTTGTTCCTCTAAGCTATTGTGAAGGTTGTTTGAAGGTATAAAGATATGCAAATAGCTTTCTCATATCCTGCTTCAATGGTCCAAAAATGTACTCAGAAGTAATATTGCTTGATCAAATGACAATTTTCTTTTTAAATTTTTTGAGCATCCTCTGTAGTGTTTCCCATTGCAACTGTAATATTTTACATTTTTTACCAAGAGCACTTAGACATTCCAATTTCCTGATTCTTACCAACACTTATTAATGCATTGTTTCTGGTAGTATCTATCTTAATAAATATGAGATGTCATTCTGTTTCTTAAGAATTGAGGAATATATTTTCTTTTTCCTCATATTTTTTATCATGGACTTAATCTTCCAGAAAGTGTTTAGAATAAAACTAGTAACAAAAAATGAAAAAAAACTGGTAACAAAAAAAATCAATCACTAAAAATAATTAGTAAAGTAAATAATTTTTCATAAAATTGAACATAAAAGATAAAACTTATAAACTTCAAAAATATTCTGTTTCAATTGCCACATTTCAAGTTCCATGTGGGAACTAGTTCACAATGTGCATGACCAGGGAACAACTCAGGAGCTTCCTCCTTCATTATGCATCTCTTGTGGATGTTTCACTGCTTCTTTATCTGATCCATAAATGCATGAGTCCTTAATTTAATCTGATGTCACTTCCTAAACCTGGTTCAGAATGTTCTTGCTTTCTCACTCAAGGAGGTCAAGAGTCACTGAAACAGAATGCCTGAAGATGAGGATATATTTATATATTTATAGTTCAGACATAATGACCATGCTGTAGTCAAATTAATATTAAATTTATAAATGCTATATTCTCTCAATCATCTATGTATTATTTAATACAATCTCTGGGTCATTTCAAGCACATGGCTTTTGTTGAGGCTCACTGGGTACACAGGGCAAAATCTCAGGAAGACTTAATTTTTTATGCATGCTTTATGCATAAGTAAATTGGAACATGGAGATTAGATCACACTCCAGCTGTTTCTTTGTAAACTGTGTTGTATCTTCTATGCAATTCCAAGACAATAATAACCTTCAATCTCCAGGGGTTACACATGAACACAGCAAAAAAAAAGATATTAAATTAAAACACATATGCAAATTGCTGCAGTGATTTCCTCAGGCAATGGTCCCCATAAATGCCTCCCATTACAGGTGCCATCAAACGGTCCCTGGGCTGTGTATAGAGTTAATTTGTAAAGAACAATTCAGCAAAATTTAGCAAATCACCCATGGCTGATCAGCCTGTTTCAGGATCAGGTATTATCATGTAACTCAACAAGGAAATTAACCCCTTTTTAATAATAACCAAGTTATACTGAGTGCAATACAAATGGCTTTCTCTTGAAACATTTTCATTTCACTTTATTAATATAAAATTTATCTTTTATGGATTGGATCTAGAAGAAGTACTACAAAAAAAAAGACAGATGTAGAAAAAGACCAGTCTTTATATAAGAGGTTGTAAAAGAAGAAAGTTACATTAGGCATATAAAAATTTATGTACTAGATATTTATTGATGGTTTAGTGAATAATGGGTATTGCTTAGAAATCTGAGAAATGATTTTAAATGTATTAGGTAAATGTCGGTATTATGCTTTCAATGTGAATGTCTCACATAAGCTCACGTATTTAAACACCTGTTCCCTAGTTGATGGTACTGCCTGGAAAAGTTGGCACCATTGGTATTTGGAACCACACAGGAAGAAATAAATTATTAGAAGTGAGCCTTGAGATCTTAGAGCCTATATTCACTTTCTCTCTGCCCTTCGGACTCTTGTTTCTAGATGTGAAGAATCCCATTGGCACACTCTTGCTAACATGGAGTCATATCCTATTATGGCTTTCCCATCATCAGCAACTTTTTCCCAATTGTAAATCAGAACAAACTCTTTTTCCCTTCATTTGTTTCTTGTTATTACAGCAACACTAAAAAGTATATAATACATATGTTCTACAGGCTAATTGATCACACTGGTTGGATCTAGTGGTAAGATACAGAATATCCCAAATCTGGGCATTCTGTGTGAAGTGTATAATTTCTATTCTCTATTCATGGTGGCTTGAATGGAAAGGTCCCTCACAGCCTCGTGCCTTTTTTTTTTTAGCATTTTTTTTTTGAATTTTTGAGACAGGGTTTCTCCGTAGCTTTTGGTTCCTGTCCTGGAACTAGCTCTTGCAGACCAGGCTAGCCTCGAACTCACAGAGATCCGCCTGCCTCTGCCTCCCGAGTGCTGGGATTAAAGGCGTGCGCCACCACTGCCCGGCTACAGCCTTGTGTCTTTAACATGTGATCCCTAGCTGGTGCTGCTCTTTGGGAAGATTATATAATTTTTAGGGAGTGGAGCTTTGCTGAGGCTTGTACATCACTAAGGGTAACTTTTGAGTTTCTACAGCCTGTCCTCACTCTCTGATTCCTATGAACAGATAGAATGTTATAAGACAGATTTCTTTCAGTTCCTGCTGGTGTACATAGATTTTTGCCATGCCTTTCCCACCATGGTAGACTATAGCCCCTCTGGAACTTTAATATGAAATAACCTCATTATTCCTTTAATATGATTTTTGTCAGGGTATTCTATTATAGCAACAGAAAAGTAAATAATACACCATTCAAGGGACACTGTAAATAATGCCTGGCTTGTTCTAGTACCTCAGATCTTCATCTGTGTCAATGTCACAACTGAACATTATCCTTCTCTAAAGGTCAGTATTATTTATGAGATGTAGAGTGGGGAGAAGATGCATAGATGTATGACTATGGGATGCTTAAAGGTGATTCAAAATCTTCAGACTTTGCCCTTATAGGGAAGCCAAAAAAGCTGTGAATAAGTAAAAAAAAAAAAAATGAGTACTGGCCTGTGCCCCATGGGTAGATGGGACTCAAGATGTTTCACATACTATCAACATCTAATAAGCTGACTATATAACATCAATAATGCAGAACCTGTGCATAATTTAAAGTACTCCATAAGAATATAATGATTACACCCCTTAAGAGAGTTGCAGCAACCACTTCAATATGTTTCTTCAGTTATTGTGAACTCACATCTGTTTGGCATTTTTCTTTTATAGTCTGAAAAAATTTCCATGTTTCCTACTTAAGACTTATAAGACTAGCACCACTAGGAAGGATGTTTTATAAACCCGAAGGTCATTTGTCACCCTCCATTTAGAAACAGAGACTTCCCTTCAATAATTGTCACTCTCTCTGCTTTTTCTCGTGATTCAATATTGGTCATTTTTTCATTATCAGTTAATACTTCTAATATGACTTTCTATGGAATTTTCATTATATCACTGTATATGCCATGATTTAATATCATCGATATTATTCATATATCTTTGATATTTGTAAAATAGTAACTATTCTGTGTCTTTAAGTCAGACTAAAAGAAGTGAAATATTGAATTATGCATATTAGGCAAAAATTTTCAAACAAGTTATTTATTCTTCTGTGACTACTGTAGCAGGAAAATTTACAACAACAAAATGATCATTATTTTCAAAATATTTGTTTCTTTGCCTAAAATATCAAAATACTGAACCACATCGAAAAAAGAATCACAAATAATATTAACAATAAACTACAAAAATCTGCTATGGATATTTTAAATATAGAATAATAAAAAGTTGTAAAATGTCAAAATATATTTTATATGAAATTCTTTTATAATTTATTAATTAATTATTTTTTCAGCATCCCAATCACATTTTCATCTTCCTTCCTCCAGTCCTCCAAGTCACTCCCATTTTTCCTCCCCCCATCTACTCCTCCCTCCCTTCAGAAAAGGGCAGACCTATTTATATCAGCTAGCATGACATATCAAGTTGCAGTAAGACTAGATGCTTCCTCTCTTATTAAGGCTGAATGACCAACCCAATAGGAGGAAAATTCCCAAAAGTAGGATAAAAAGTTAGAGACAGTCCCTGCTCCCAATATTAGGAGACCCACAGGAAACCAAACTATCTAACTGTAACATATGCCTAGATCTGACCCATGCAATCTCTTTGGTTGGCTTTGGAATCTCTGTGAGCCCATATGAGCCAAAGTTAGTAGGTTCTGTGGGCATTTTTGTGGTGTTCTTGCCTCTTCTGGCTCTCACAATCCTTTTTTCCCTTTTTCCACTAGATTCTCTGAGGTCTGCCAAATGTTTGGCTATGGTTCTATGTATCTATTTTCATCAATTGCTGGGTGAGTGATTGATGACAATTGGCCTAGTCAATGATCTACAAACACAGCAGAATATTATTAGGAATATTTCTTTAAATTTTTTTGTCTGTCATGTTTGGTTCTATTCTAGTTCTCTGGGTCATGCCCTTCCAGGTAGTGACAAAGGAACACTCCCTCCCATGGTATGGGTCTCAAGATGGACAAGTCATTGGTTGGTCACTTCCACAAATTTCTATGCCATGTTTATCTAGGCAGAATATATTGCAGGTTGAAAATTATGTGGATTGGTTGGTGTTTCAATCCCTCAAAAGGAAGGCTTGTTTTGCAAGAGGAAATGGCTAGTTCAGACTCCTTGTCTTCCATTTCTAGATCACCCTCATAGATTCTTGACAGTTTCCAAGGTGTAAACTCTCCATGCAGTCCATATTCTGGCTCATAACTTCTTCAGAAAACTTTTGCTTTACTAGCGGCCAGGCAGGAAAAAAAGACTAAAAGTAAGATACCACTGATTACCTACTAACACTCCTGAAAGCCTGTCAAATAACCCTTAACAGCCCCCCTCCTCTGGGCTCCATATCCTTGCCTAAAACTCTGACTGCTCTACTGGAAATCAGACTAATCCTAGGACCTGTCAGCAACTGCCCAATGTTGGGAGCCATTTTTCAGAGATTTGCCTCAACAAAAATACCACTTTCCAGAGTAGGGAATTGGGGATCAGAAAAGTTAGGAAATAATATGAAGGCATGAGAAAAAAAAAACAGAAAACATAGGATAGTATCAGGAGGAAGATCTGTTGAAAGGAGCTGATTGTTTTTCCCAGCCACCCAGAACCAAAATAATCATACAGAAATTGTGTTAAATAAATCACTGCTTGGCCCATTAGCTCTAGCTTCTTATTGACTAACTCTTACATCTTAATTTAATTCATCTCCATTAATCTGTGCATCACCACAAGGTTGTGGTCTACCAGCAAAGTTTCAGCACATTTGTCTCCAGCAGCAGCTCCACAGCTTCTCCCCAACTCCTCCTTCTTTCTCCCAGCATTCACTTTAGTTTTTGCCACCTACCTAAGTTCTTCCCTATCAACAGACCAAAGTAGTTTCTTTATTCACCAATGGTATTCATAAGATACAGAGGGAAATCCCACATCACCTTCCCTATTCTGTTTAAATAAGAAAAGAAGGTTTTATTTTTAACATAGTAAAATTACATATATATAACAAACAGGTATCAAGTAAGAGTAATAGTTATAATATTTATATCTACTTTATCTTTTATCATAAATAAAAAACTATAATTATAACTACAAATTCTTCACTTCCATCAAAGACTCCAGAAGAATATAATATTACCTAAGTAAGGAGGAAGTACATTGTAAGCGACTTCTAAAACTCTCAAAATGACAAGACATCTCACTGCTTTGGCTGTCACCCAAAGCTCTTCTGTAATGTTGGAGCATCCATCTTCAGCCTACAGGCTCATAGTATCCAGCACACTCTTCCATGAAGCAGGAAATTTCCTACAGAATGTCTAGCAGATTCTTTCATGAAGCAGGACCCAGAAGGCCCTTTTTCATCGTTAGGCCAGTTCTGCAGTCATTTTTCTGTAGGTCCTGCATGTTCAATTCATCAAACAGTCTAGACAAGAGCAGTTTCTTGCCCAACTCCATAAGGAGCAATTCAGTGGACATCTTCTTCTTGAAGTAGACTGGTGCAACCAGGAGCAGATGTGTCTGACTGTCATGAAAAGTCCTGCATTCTTAAAACATTTGAAATGCCATATATACCATAGTCTTTGAAATGTTTGAAGATTATCTATCTAAATGAAATATATCTCTACATATCTATAATACTTAACGTGACTACAAGCTTGACTAATATAGATGATTATTTATTAACCTATATTTCTTAATTATACATTATATCTTTAAATTAGCTGCACAGACACAATACCTTAATCAAGATCAGAAATACACAGTCCTTAAATTTGTATCATTAAGTCAAGATCTATACTAATGCAAATCTCTATAACATATCCCCTTTTAAATGTAAATAAGCATTTATAAACAATATTTGGGTATATGGGTGTTGTTTTCTCCAAACTGCTTCCTGCTATTTATTGGGCAAAGTAATTTTTAAAGGGCTTTCAAAGTGATCTTTCAGGAGATTTTGGTCCATCAAATCACATTAGTTTAGAAGCAGTCCACATGTTCCCATCTTCCCTGGAAACAAAAGAAGACCCTCTTTTCCAAAGCAACATATCCTTAGACTCAAATTTTAAAGTCAAGATACCTTTAAAGTATATACATATATATATATTGGTTACTTAGGTCTTTCACAGTCAAAAAATTTGAAAAAGCACCATAATATAGATAATCAGACTATGTATTCTCCATCTTTACGTGGCTTACTAGTTTTCACTCTATTACTTCTTAATATTTGCTATCTTTACTCCTTTTAATCTATGACTATCTATACTCTGTTTTTTTTTAAAGATTTTGAGTTTTTGATAAACCATTCATTTTCTTTTATAACTCCCTATTTCTTCTCTCTCCCAAGCCTATGTACATCTATTCAACACTGTGACCCATTTGGAGGTATTTTATGTCTGCATATGTCCTGTTACGTATTTGGAATTATTTACTGTCCAGGGGCACTTTATAAAATGCTAAAGGCTTCTTAAAAACTTAAGCTGCAGCATTATTAAGGTATAAGTGGTACTTTCTGCTTGCCCTGCCCAATCCAGCATGGTGGACCTGTCTGTCGCCTCGCCCCATCTCTAAGCACACAGCCAGTCCATTTTGCCACCAAACAAGCTGTACCATGTTGCTCACAAACTCCATTCTAATGGTTGGTCTCCTGAAAGAGCCAGAGGTGATGCTGGCAGCATGGTCCAGAAAACAGGCATTTCAAAATGGCATGGCTTTTGTTCTACTGCCACTGAGCATGGAAAACCTACCTTAAAAGAGCTGTGGCATGCTGCCAAAAAAGAACAATAAACTGTTAAACTCTGTATTTTTGTGTCTAGAATTCCTTTTCAAGCTCTGTCAGGCTTTTAAGTAGAATTTGGATGGCCATGTTGGTGCCAGTTTGTCAGTGTAGAGGCTCCATGGCTTTTTTCTAACTGAGTTCCAGTGAATATTAAAATCACCAGCATTTAATTTTCCATACACTTTTATATCCCAACACAAAGTGAGAAAGAAGGCAACAAAAGGCTTCTTTAACATGATACAAAGGACAACTCGAACAGTTAATTGCTTCAACATTTTGAGACATCAAGTCATTAAGATTCTGTTGTTTAGGCTATGAAGCCACCCTAGACCAAGCATCCTGAAGGCAGCCACTCCCCTGGTTAAAACTCTGATTACAAAATCAGGAGCAGAAGTATGCTTGCATCCCTGAGCATTTGTCAGGATAGAGTAGATCTTCTTGTATGAGCCATTGTAATGACAGAAGAACCAAGTAATAACATTATGAGTCAGGATGTGT
>JABTXL010021306.1:3662940-3730976 GCA_025134845.1 Neodon shergylaensis | reverse complement strand
CTTTATATTCTGGTCCACAATTTTAGCAGAAGAATTCTGCTTTACCTAAGGCCAGGCTAAATCTATAAACATTATATAGTCAACTAATATCTCCTAAAACTTTTTCAGCATCCCCCAATTGCACCCCTTCCTGAGTTGCATATTCCAGCCAACAACCTTGGCAGAAAACTTCTGCCATTCTAGAGGTCATGCTGTAGTAGGTTGGATACCAGAGATCAAGCAGATACCCACAACCCCAGAGGCCCAACAAGTACTTGGAGCTGCAGAGGCAAAATTGGCACCCAAAATCCCAGAGGTCTTGCAGGCCACAAAACTGCAACAAAGACACCCTACTGGAGCTAAGGACTCACTAATCACTGAAACCCTTAGCCACTTATAACAGAAGACCAGACAGGAAACAGAAACCAAGGAACAAAGTACCACTGAAACAAAGACAGCCTCAAGAATCAACACTTAGAGCTATAATCATTCCAAATCTAGATTCCAAAATATTTATAATAACATAGATTATGTTATATGAATCAATTTTACAAGCATTAATTGCCAGAATTTTTTCTATGTTCTAGGAACAATGTATCTGACTTTGAAGAATATAGGTGGAGAAATAAATGTCAGATATGTAGGTAGGTAAGGTGTGTGTGTGTGTGTGTATGTATGTGTAGCTCATTTATTAATAGCACTGACTTCCCCTACAAAGGACTGATGTTCCATTTCTAGCACCAGGGTGAGGTGTCTAATCATATATAACTTCATTTGTGGGGAATTCAATGCCTTCTAGCCTCCAATAGTTACCAGGAACTCCCATGTTTCACAGAGATACATGAAGTCAAATATTCATGTACATAAAATAAAAATAAGAATTAAAAACTTTAAAAGACAGATAATCCATCAAAGTTAGGTGAAAACAAAAATGGCAAGCTCTGTACTGACTAACAGGTTAACTCAAGATTGTTAACATGAACAGCTTAGACACATGCACATCTGCTAAAGCAAGAGCTCGGTGAGTAAACTTGTTGCTTCTTAAGAATGATTATCTTGAGTTTGAATCCCAGTAATTTATCTAAAGCTGGGCATGACAACAATACATACACTTGTAGTCCCAGCACTCTTCCAGGAAGATTTACATCAGAGTCAAAAAATTCCTAGAAGCAAGCAGACCAGTTATCCTGGCATGTGAGCTAATGAACAAAAGACACACATGCAGGTCAAAAACAGACTTCCAGAGAGAAAGGTATTCAATAGCCTAGTAGAGTTATAAAGCCAACAGATCACAGTAATGAATAGCCTGGCAAGATATCCCCAGTGTTGCAAGAGTGGCATTTTCTTCTTGGGGTAAACAATAGTTCTCTAATTGGACTTAAGCATGCTCACTGGGAGCAAATTCATTTCTGTTACTACAAATCTAGCCTACTATCTATGATTAGCGAGAAAAATTTATATTGCCATTTTACTAAATAAATTTATTTCTAACTGTATTCTATATATTTATCCTTGTATGATCAGATGAATGCACTCTCAACTCTCATAAAAGAAGCGTACTTTTGCAGCAGACATCGGTTATTATAGAGATACACAAATAGTCAAAATGCAGAGACTAAGTGATGGTTGAGTATTGATTAATTTTCTGTTGAGGTATTAAAATGCTATGACAATGACAAAAATGGAAGAAAGTTTATTTCAGTTTATACAGCAGAGTAGGGATCCATTATGGTAGGAAGGCAAAACAACAAATAGCAGACTAGGTGGTAGTATCAGGATAATGCGAGATCACATCTTCATATGCAAATACAAGACAGAGTTCAAACCGTAAGTGGGACAAACTCTGAACACCCTAAGTCCTTCCACACTTAAGTTGTTCCTCCAAGAAGGCTTTACCACCTCCCTGTAGAACTAATAACTATTACCAAGTATTCAGAGGTCTAAGCCTAAGGAAGACATTTCTCATTTAAGCCTCCACATTCTTTTCCTTAGCCTCATGGGATCATGTTTATATCAAAACACAAAATGCATTTAGTTAAACTTTCAGAGAGTCTATTTCTCCCTTAGCCAGGACTTGTGTGTGGAGGAATCAGCAGATGGAAATTAGAATGCTTCCACACACTATCACCTCTAGTCACTCACTAGGAAAAAAATAAAAAAAAATGCTTCATGTTCCGGTGACTTTAATTTCTGCTGACTTCAAAGTTTTGCTTCCAGACTGAGAGCTCTCTTACCATGAAACAACAAATTTCCATTGAGCTGAAAGCTAAAGGTTCTCAGTCGGCAATTCAAACTTTTGATACCCTGCGTCAACAGGTTAAGAAATGAATTAACAGTGTTAAAAGGGGTGCTTGATCCAGGAACTACTGGATTGCTTTTTCACAGTGGAGGTAAGAAAGGTTACAACTAAAGTACAGGAGATCCTTCAGGGTTTCTCATGGTGTTTGCATGTCTTCTAATAAAGTCAAAGGGAAATGGAATAATCCAATCCAGGCAGGATGGCAAAAATCCCAAACACTTCAGGAATAAAGGTACAGATCACACATTCAGGGTAAGAACAAAGACTTACTGAGTAGCTTGCTGAAGGTAGAAGAAATACATAATGTGTATTAGAGGTAAGTGTTTATAAGCTGAGTCCAGATGACCACTTGCAGAAATAGAATTATAATTGACATATCTGCCCTGTTTTACTAAGAACGTATTTATGTATACATGCACATATATTGACTCATGTCTCGTTTCCCCTATTTATCATATAATATGATATTTGAAATATTATTGTTTAATTGCTGTGAATCTGTGTTTTCATATGTAAAAGGCTAAACATTCCTCAACAATGTTGCCTCTATTTTACAATATATAATACAGTTGTGGTTGTACATAGAGAAGTTATACCATCTTAGGTGAAATTATGAGATTATTACTGTTTTTATTTGGGAATTAAGCACAACATAAAGATACGTGGCTGTGTCAAAATGATAAGAGTAATAACTAATCATGGTTGTCAACTTGACTACTCTTGGAATTAATTAACTACTGGGCACTGCTGTGAGAGATTTTCTTAATCATATTATTTGAAGCCAAGGGGTTGGCCGCCTGCAGCTTGGGAGGTACCTTTCAGGGACAGCCCAGATAAAGCACATGAAAGAAGGGAAGTGCTTTTGTGCCTACTTGCCCACATATTCACTGGCAAGTTCATCTACCTGGGTGTGGCAATATTCTTTTGTTAATATCAAAACCAACTTTTTCCACATTCAAACTGTTGTATTCAGATTTTCTTTGCCAACTTGATAGAAACTAGAGTTACCTGGGAATAAGAACCTTAAATGAGAAAATGGCTACATCACATCCTTATAGGTATATCCAAATGACATTCTCGTACAAGTGTGCAGCACACTGTGGGTGCTGTTAGCCCTGGCAGTTAGTTGATCCTTGATGGCATAAAAAAGGAGTTTTAGCAAGTTTTGAGGAACAAGCCTTTAAGCAGAGTTCCCCCGTAGCTTCTGCTTCAGTTTCTGCCTCCAGATCCCTACCTTGAGACCCTGCCCTGATTCCCTTAGTGGTAGAGAATAACTTGCAAGTTGTAAAATGAGATAAGACCTCTCCTTCCCAAATTGCTTTTGGTTGTGGTATTTTAGCACTGTTATAGAAGCCTATGCAGAACACTGACATACAGTGAAGATTAGTGAGTCTTCAAGTATCCTCCAGTGCTTCAGCACCAAACTGAGAAATCTAGCCTCTAAAATAGACAGCTACCAAGTCTTCAGCCTTTGCAGTATGAGCCACAACCTGTAAGCCAAGCTGAGAAATTCTCTTTGTATGTCTCTCTCTCTCTCTCTCTCTCTCTCTCTCTCTCTCTCTCTCTCTCTTCCTGTATCTGTGTGTGTGTGTGTGTGCGTGCATGCGTGTGAAAACATAGAACTGTGATTTGTTTAGGTTGTGAAGGGACTAGAAATACATTATACAATAGCACAGAAATTTGAGAGGAAAAGGAATAACACAAGAGGACTTGATGGGAGCAAGGAAGGGTAAAACGATAAAGATCACTGTGGTATTTATCATAATGTCCATGGGAAATGGATGAATTTTCTAATACCATGTTGTATATGCTCATGATTTAATGCAGTTTTTCTAAGTCACAAAGAATAATGGTGCATTGGTTGTCTGTGGATATCATGATAAATAACCACAGTGGCTTAAACAACATACATCTGTTGCATAATGAATCTTACGGATTAAGGTATATCAGGTCAACATTCACTTCTTAACATTTCAGAAAACTACAGGCTCATGCCCTTGCTTTCCTTACATACCAGAGATAACTCAGATGCTTTGGCATGTAATCTCCTCTCATGTGTGAAGATACTTAATCCTTGACTCAGTTTTCTCTGAGCATAATCAGAAACATTTATTTAGGTTTTTATGTTGTTTTTGTTGTTCTCTTTTGGTTTTGCTTTGTTTTGTTTGTTGTTTTGTTTTGTTTGTTTGTTTGTTTCACAGCATCTCATTTTGACTTGGTTGTCCTTTAACTCACTATTTAGCAAGGATGGCCTAGAACTTTTACTTCTCTTGCCTCTATCCCCAAGGTCTAGAGTTGCAAGTGTATGCTACCATATCTAATCATTTCTGTTTTTATGAATTTGAGGGCTATTGTTAACGTTCTCTGACTATTTTGCATTAATTCCCATCTCTCAACACCCAGATTTCAGTTGCATTTTTAAAAGTAAGTCTGGTCAAGGAAGTTAAAATATTCACAAATTCATTTGTTTAAGATTTGGGTATGTTTAATATAATTGTATTCTCTTGACTGCAGAGAGAATTTAATGCCTGCAGAATTCACTGTATTAACAGCCAATATTTCTCTGTTGCCAGTGCTTTCTTATATAATTATACATGTATCTACATTTTTAAAAAATATGTATGGCTATATAGACAAACATAATAGATCAATGAAATAAATACAATGTACATAGAACTACATGTAAACATGCAAGTGTGTGATATTTATATATAATATATGCTATGTGAAACAAGTTTGTGTGAAGAAATAGTTGACAATTACCTGCTGGTGAAAGACAAACACCTTCTGGTGAAAAGAATGAGCAATTTACTGATTTTGCTATACATGTTTTTGAAGTACTAAACTTCAGAAAGTGGCCTCTACTATAGTCACTCTTTACAATGAATGCATCAGCACAGTCTGGTCGTATGATGAAATCATAGTCAAGGTATGCAGCAATCTGACAGCATTCACTGCTCTCTCCATTCTTGAACAGGAAAAGCAGATATAGTGAACAACAGGAAGCAGAGCTTAATTATGCACGAACCTGAAGTAAAATGAAGACATTGTTCACCTTGTGTCCCCTCCTGCAGTGCAAAGCATTGATAATGTCTCCTTATATCTCCATTGGTGTGTGGAAGTGTAGGTAATTTATGTGGGTTGTGTTTCAGAAACACTGACAGAGTGGCAGAATTCATGAAATGTCCTCACAGCCAAAGGCTGATAGAATGAGTGAGAGTTCTGTTTGAGTTATGATATTGTCCCAATGAGACACAAAAGCAACAGACCCTGAAGCTACTGTCATTGTTTAGGTAAATACTTTTAAAGATATGGGCTGTGTATTCTGCAAGGGTAGTACAAAAGGGATTTACCTCACAGTGATAAAGTAAGGCATTCTCCAGTGTAAAGTTAGTGTCTGAGATTTTGACTATTAGATGTTAAATGGTCAAAATAAGAATGAAAATATTAACTGTCCATGTTTTCTGAATTTAACAACTCTCTTTGAGAAGACCCTCTGATCCTGAAACAGCATAGGATACACTGGCTAATGATGGAATGTAATGAAGAACCAATGGGGCCCTGAAGTCAGAGCTAATAGTCTAATAGACATATGAGCTTGAGACTATCTGCAATATATTGATCTATATCTTTTAAAAAGAGGAGCAAAGCAGTGCATGTTATTTCAGGGCACTGTAACAGAAGCTCCCATAAAAGATGAGATTCAAGGAAGATTTTACTTCTTCCTCTTTCTCTTAGTAATTTGAAAAGATATGCCTGTGATTTATTTTACACAAGATCCCTTTATGCTCTTAATATTTTAACAGTTGACAAGCATTTATATGAATCATCTCTATCATTATTTTAGAAATTAAAATTTAGACAACTTAAATTATTTAAAACCAGTATGATACCCATGTATATTTTGAATAATATTTCATAAAAAGAATTATATTTTTAAAGATAACAATTTAGTCAATAGTGTTTGGTCTTATATTTCAAAACACTGCATTTATTTACTATTTAGTGTGTGTGTGTGTTTGTGTGTGTGTGTGTGTTCATGAGAAAGAGGAAAAAAATGAAGAGAGGGAAAGGCAGAGAGAAGGAGACACATGCTGCAGTATGTATGTAGAATTCAGAAGACTTGCTCAATGTCAGTTTCTCTACCCACTGTGTCATCTCATAAGCCCTGGTCTTAGTTTATCTATTTGATATCTGGCTAAAATAAACCAAATTCTCAGAGTTGCATCTACATTCAATCAACTGCAATTTGATTGTAAACACATGAAGAAAATTTAGCTCACCTCAACATTTACAGCAAGAAATATATTTGAAAAGCTACTTTAGACCATTGCAGATACTACATGAGAACTCAGTAATTACAATTTCCTAAATTCAATTACAATGTGGATTTTTAAAAGTTCTATCATTATATAATTTACATTTTCTAAATTATTATTAAAGATTCATGGGATTGGGTGGTGGTGGCACGTGCCTTTAATCCCAGCACTTGGGAGGCGAAGGCAGGTGGATCTCTGTAACATGAGGGCTTGCTTGTTGGAGGTTTCTGTCCTGCCTGGTTCCTGCAACCAGCAAGTCCCAAAGAAATCACACAAAGTGTCTGCATTAGTTATAAACTGATTGGCCCATTAGCTCAGGTTTTATATTAGCTCATAACTTATATTAGCTCATTATTCTAGTATATGTTAGCCACATGGCTAAGTACATTTTTCATTGAGGCAGGTCACATCCTGATTCTTCAGTGTCTGGACAGGACAAGAGAATGATCTTCCTTCTTCCCAGAATACACCTGTTCTCATTGCCCCACCTTAACTTCCTGACTGGTTGTCCCTCCTATACTTCCTGCCTGGCTACTGGCCAATCAGCATTTATTTAAAACATAATTGACAGAATGCAGAATTGTCCCCCACAATTTCCCCCTCTTTAAAAAAAAAACAAAGGAAAATATCAATAGTCCATTTTTTTGGGAATGTGGGCGTAGTATTCCAGGCTACTTCCTGCTGGTTGGGGGTGATGATAATCTTATGGGGGACATAGTTTTCCAGGTTACTTCCTGCTGGTTGGGGGCACTTTTAATCTTATGGGGACCTAAAGAAAATTTAGAGTTATGATCATGTCCTGTCCAGAGTATCCAGTGAGTCTTGATCATCTCAGGCAGCAGTCTTGAATCTGTTCTGGATGTAGAGCTCAGACATCTCCTATCGAAGATTTCTATGGTGGTCTTCCTTGATCAAACCTGATTTTGATTAGCTCAAAATGAATCCACAGTCTCTCATTTCCTGTGGAAACAAAAGCAAAATCTCTTCTCCAAAGTAACATACCTTTTGACTTCAGTTTTGAAGGCAAGGTATTTTCAAAATACCTATCTGTGATTAATTCAGCTGTATTTATGAGCAAATATCTTTTAGCAGCACTTGCTCCTTCCTCAACATTAAAACAATTCAAAGTGAGCATAATAACATACAATAAAAAGATTCTCTGTGTATTTTTCATCTTTATGTGACTTTATTTTAACCTCTATTTCTTTTATTTTTACTTTTTGGCTTTATGAGACAGGTTCTCTGTGTATCTTTGTCCTGGAACTCACTCTGTAGACCAGACTGTCCCTGAACTCACAGAGATCCACCTGTTTCTGCCTCCCAAGAGCTGGGATTAAAGGTCTCTGCCACTACACTTTGAACTCATAGGGATCTGTCTGCCTCTGCCTCCCAGGCATTGGGATTAATGGTATGTACCACCACACCCAACTTCTCTCTTTCTTTTTTATTTTAAGAACTTTAACCTTTAGCCTGCATATATTTTTAACATACTCTAAACAATTTAGAAGTTTTCTTTGACTTTGAATCTTTTACTGTACGTCTCTCATTTTCCAACTATATGCATATTTAATTTTCTAAGCAATATAGAGAAGATTAAAGCTGTAGCTTTGATGGCTAGATCCAGTCTATTTCTTAGTTTTTTGAGATTTCAGCCTCATGGCTGAGGTACTGGCTGCAGCCACCTTTATTGCCACAACTCTATGGCATTTCAAGGTCCCTGCCAATAAGCAATCTGCAGCAGTGTGCTCACAAACCACATTCAAATGATCCGTAGTCAGACCACTTGCCTGAAAGAGTCAGAGTTTACTTTGGCAGGATGGCCCAGAAAACTGGCCATATAAAATGGTGCAGCTTTTTTCCTGATACAGCTGAAAACTGAAGCGCATAAGTCAGATTTTCATCAACACTATTTAAGTGTTCATGGCAGGACTTCTTAAAAGAGCTGCAAGGTTTTACAGCTAAATCTGAGTCAGGAAGCCTCTCTTAAATGAGAGTGCTTTCTTGCCTCTAGCAAGCAGAGCAGACCCAAGAAATTGCTGTTACCAAGAAAGCATGTATAATACTATTAATTTGTTCTAGAATTACTTCCCAAGTTGTCTCAGGCTTTATGTGGATGCAGTTGCCCCATGTTGGGCACCAGATGAAGGTGTAAGTCACAAAACAATCCCACACCAGTTTGGAATTATGATTAATAAAGGGGTTATTTATTTAAAGGGAAAATTTATAGATCAACGTTTTAGACAACAGCCCTCTGCACGACCAGGAAAGGAGTCTAGTAGCCAAAAATATAATCCGAAGCAAGAGTGCAAGCACATGGCTATTGCTGCTTTTTAAAGCAAAAGAGACCACACTCAAATGGGCTGGTATCTTAAAGGCTATTGATGGAAGAATCAGAAGGAGTTCCCACAGCAGATCTCTGTGGGTTGTAGGCCAGCCTGGTCTACAAAGGCTAGTTCCAGGATAGGCTCCAAAGCTACAGAGAAACCCCATCTCAAAAAAACAACAACAAAAAGATTCATTAATTCATTGCTGTGTTTACATTTAAAGGGTATCAATTGGCTGTGACTTCATTGCTTATGAACTATAGGGCAGAGATGCATTCATGATGAAGAAAGGATGCATGAAATACCAAGAAGGGAGCATGTGCAATTCTTTCCATTCCTCAATACTTTATTTCATCCATCCCTATTTTTTGCAGAGACTTTCGTATTATACAAATCAGTGGAAATTGGAATTGTTATCTTTTGCCTTTAACTGATTTTAAATGTATTCCTATATATTGTTTCATTCATTTTGTTGCTATTATTGCAGTTAATTTGCTTCTCTTGACTAGAAGTGGAGACTGAGCACTAAAAAATATACTTCTCACTAAGATGATCCTAATAATAAAACACCAGAAGTGATATCCAAATGCAAGACACAAGGCATAATAAAAACATGAAAATGCTAGGCAACATTTTCCTACCACAGATCATAAATTCTCAATTACCAAATCCAGTGATACTAACATAGCTAAAGGGATAGACAAATGATTCTGAAGTGTGCTTATAAAAATGACCTATGATTTCAAAGTGGAAAAAAATGAATCAGATGAATCAAATAAAGAAAACATTTCAGGACAGATATATGAAATTCAACCATATAAAACAGAAATACGTCAAGGAAATGGAGATGCCAAAAAATTAAACAGAAGCATTGGAAATAAAAAGAATAAAGGCATCAAAGTCTTAGAAGCACAGTAGAAAGCATCACCAATAAAATAACTAAAATAGAAGAAGACATAGGTGTAGAAGACAAGGTTGAAGTGGCACATTTGGATAAAAATACAGGAAAATGGAGCTAGTTTCTCATAGCCTCAGAAAAACATGGGTCATGGTACAGGTACCTAACTGGGACCACATGGGATAGAAAAGAGAGTTGAGGGAAAAGAAAAGCATAGAAAATCTATTTAGTGAAATTATAACAGAATATTTCCCAAGTCTAGGATAATTCCATGATCATTTTTTTATTGTTCATTCATAGGATTTTGAATCCTAAATATACATTGTCAGAGGAGACCATCTTTGATTCACTCTTGTTAACAAAGCAGGACTATGAAACAAAGAATTATTAAAAGCTGCAAAAAAAATCAACACACTTATACTGTTTTACAATATACTCTTTGGCAGAAGATCTAAAAGTGAGAAAACCATGGAGTAATAGATTTAGAGTCCTGAAAATAAATAGCTAGGTAGACATTTTAATGTACACAGCAACATTATCTTAAGAACAAATAAATCATACTTAACTCAGTCAACAGCAAATCCCCTAAAATGAGCAGATGAAAGAAAATAACACAAATAATTGAATCAAATGGGATATGACTAACAAATTTCAAAAATTAGCAAAGAAAACCCCAGAATCAGATAGATTTGCTGGAAAGCCTTTTAAGGATCAGTTCACACCAGTGTTTCTCAAACTGATCTATAAAACAGAAAAGAGGATACTATCAAACTCAAAGTACAAATTTCTATTACTCTAATAAAAATCAAACAGATAAAGGGGGAATTATTCCCCTCAAGAAGATCAACTTTATTGGAGGAGCAACAGAGTTGATGATTGCTAAGGGAGAAAGAAACTCTCTCTTTTATCACATGGTTTCTGGTACTTTGTTAATATCCTTGTGGATGCCCATACACTCATATGCATATAAGTAATACTAATTGGACTTAGAGTTATTAATAACAGAAAGAAAATTTATAAAAAGACATGATTTTGGGATGCTACTACAGGGAGTTGAAGGGAGTCAGTGGCAGAGGATATGATCAATATACATTACATAAATATGCAAAATTTACAAAAGATGAAACATTTTAATTAATTAATTAAAACAAAAAAAACATTATACTATATTCTCAAAAAAAACTAAAATGAAAATGAAAGTTACAGACCAATTTCCCTGATGACTATAAACACAAGGTTTCTCAATGAAATTTTTACCAATTGAATTCAAGGACACACTGAAAATTCATACATTCTATCCAAGTTGATCTCATTCTAAATTGTGAAGTCACAACATAAACAAATCAGTAATTAAAATTAAGCACTAAATAAACCTAAGGGCAGAGATTACATGATAATTTAAATAGACACAGAAACAATCTCCCTCGATTTTCGAAATTGTTCCATGATCAAAGGGCTGAAATAAAATAGGAACAGAAAAATCATACCTTAATATAAGAAAGGCTAAGCTCTGCAAACCTATAGCTAGGAAAGAACTAAATGGAGAACAATTGGAAGACTTTCCTGTAAAATAACAAAAAGAGGAATTATGCACCCTTTTCTTCTTCATCAACATAGTGCCTATGGAGGTCAGAGAGAAATGGTAGTTGTTCTACCCTGCCTTCTTCTTCCTTATTCCTTAGAGACAGCCTGGATAATTGAACCTGGAGCCGTTTTCATAGGCTGTCTGCCTGTTGAACTCCTGTGATATCCCTGTATATACCTCTAGCCCTGGGGTGCCAGGTGTCCATTGCTCCCTCCAGGTTTGACACAGGTGCTGAGAATCAAAACTCAATTCCTTGTGGCTACATAGAAATGTGTTCTTACTCAGTGATCTATATGGCAGCTCCATCTATATTAATTTGTTATCTGTGTTTTGTCAAAAATCTTTATTGGGCATACAGTTCAGTATTTCTTTAATTGTTTTTATTTTTGCATACAGGGTTCTATGTCAAACCAAGCCATAACTTTTTGAAATATGTCAGTGGTACCTCTATCAGAGGAATTAACTGAGCACACAAGAGTCAAATCGCTTCCTCCAAAGTGACACTTTGTCACAGTTAACTATGATATTTCCATTACCACACAAGATTATATACCACTGTTTGAGCACAAACAGTTTTGATTTCCTAAAAGAGGAAAGAATTATATTTCTTGTCCCATGTATCTCTTCACAAGGACTATGCATCCAAGTTGGTGTTTCCAAGGGAAACTCCATAAAAAATAAAGACATCATCATTACTTTTCCAAGTCATTTTCCTAGATCTACCAAAATCTGAGAAGCATGGAAATGCAGAGAAAAGTAATCATGAATTAATGTCAAGCACCATATAGAAGAGACAGGATGGTGAAGAGTGTGGTGCCATTGAACACTGACTGACGCCAAGCTGAAGTTCACAGCCTTGCTGAAAAGGCTGCAAGTGAACTTCGATTCTAAAACATTCAAGCTGCTCATTGGGATAAGTAAAACCAGTTCTCCTGCCAGACTGCTGTAGAAACCACACTAACTTTCAAAGATGTCAAGTTAATTAAAAAAAATTATGAGTAACAAAACTGATCTAACACCTTAATAATTACTGAAAAGTATAAAATTATTTATTTTCCCTCTAATTCTTTTTAGAAACCACCAACTCTTATTTTATAATATATTAGAGCAATTATATATTAATTACTATGTTTTAATGACAATCATCAGATATATGGAATTTATTATGTATAAAAAAGGCAAATTCTCCAGGATAAGAACAAATTTAAACAATATGTAGCCACAAATTCAGCCTTACAGAAAGTAATAGAAGGAAAATCACAACCCAAGAAATCCAACATTGCCAACACTGCCCCCAATAACTTAGACATCTAGCGACGCTTCACCAGCACAACTCAAAGAAGGGAAACACACAAACTCTACTACCAAAAACAATACCAATAACTGGAGTCAACAACCACTGGTCATTAATATCACTTAATATCAATGGATTCAATTCACCTTTAAAAAGGTACAGGCTAAGAGATTGGATATTAAAACAGGATCCAACATTCTGCTGTTTACAAGAAACACATCTCAACCACAAAGACAGGCATCTACTCAGAGTAAGGGTTGGGAAAAGGTTTTTCAAGCAAATGGACCTAAGAAACAAGCAGGTGTGGCCATGCAAATTTCTTTTTTTTTTGTTTTGTTTTGTTTTTATTTATTTATTTATTAAAGATTTCTGTCTCTTCCCCACCCCGCCTCCCATTTTCCTCCCTCTCCCCCAATCAAGTCCCCCTCCCTCGTCCGCCCAAAGAACAATCAGGGTTCCCTGTCCTGTGGGAAGTCCAAGGACCACCCACCTCCGTCCAGGTCTATTAAGGTGAGCATCCCAACTGCCTAGGCTCCCACAAAGCCAATACATGCAGTAGGATCAAAAACCCATTGCCATTGTTCTAGAGTTCTCAGTAGTCCTCATTGTCCGCTATATTCAGCGAGTCCGGTTTTATCCCATTCTTTTTCAGGCCCAGGCCAGCTGGCCTTGGTGAGTTCCCGATAGAACATCCCCATTGTCTCAGTGTGTGTGTGCACCCCTCGCAGTCCTGCGTTCCTTGCTCGTGCACTCTCTCCTTCTTCTCCTGATTTGGACCTTGAGATTTCTGTCCGGTGCTCCGATGTGGGTCTCTGTCTCTATCTCCTTTCATCGCCTGATGAAGGTTAATATTCAGGAGGTTGCCTATATGTTTTTTTGGGGGGGTTCTCTTTCTTATTTAGCTTCCCTAGGATCTCAATTTATAGGCTCAATGTCCTTTATTTATGGCTAGAAACCAAATATGAGTGAGTACATCCCATGTTCATCTTTTTGGGTCTGGCTTACCTCACTCAGGATAGTGTTTTCTATTTCCATCCATTTGCCTGCAAACTTCAAGAAGTCCTTGTTTTTTACTGCTGAGTAGTACTCTAATATGTATATATTCCATACTTTCTTCATCCATTCTTCAATTGAAGGGCATCTAGGTTGTTTCCAGGTTCTGGCTATTACAAACAATGCTAATTTCTATCAAAACTGACTTCAAACTAAAATCAATCAGAAGAGATCAAGATGAACATTTTATACTCATAACAGGAACAATTCATCAGGAAGACATCTCAATCCTGAATATCTATGTGCCTAATATAAAAGCACAACTTATGTAAAAGAAATATTACTAGAACTCAAGGCAGATATCAAACGACACACACTAATAGTAGGAGACTTCAACACACCTCTCTCACCAATGGACAGGTCAATCAGACAGAAACCTAATAGAGAATTAAGAGAATTAATGGAGGTAATGAAGCAAATGGACTTAACAGATATCTATAGAACATTCCACCCAAATAGGAAAGAATATACCTTCTTCTCTGCAGCTCATGGAACCTTCTCAAAAATTGACTGCATACTCGGTAACACAGATACAAAAAAAAAAATATTAGTGATCACCTGTGTCTTATCAGATCACCACGGATTAAAGTTAGAATGCAACAACAATGCTACCCCCAAAAAACCGACAAACTCATGGAAACTGAACAGTCAACCACTGAACCACACCTGGGTCAAGGAAGAAATTAAGAGAGAAATTAAAGTCTTCCTTGAATTCAATGAAAATAAAGAGACAACATACTCAAACCTATGGGACACGATGAAAGCAGTGCTAAGAGGAAAGTTCATAGCACTAAGTGCCCACTTAAAGAAAACGGAGAAAGCATACATTGGGGACTTAACAGCACACCTGAAAGCTCTAGTAAAAAAAAGAAGCAGACTCACCCAGGAGGAGTAGAAGACTGGAAATAATAAAACTGAGGGCTGAAATCAACAAAATAGAAACACAGAAAACAATACAAAGAATCAATGGAATAAAAAGTTGGTTCTTGGAGAAAATCAACAAGATCGACAAACCCCTATCCAAACTAAACAAATGACAGAGAAAGAACACGCAAATAAATAAGATCAGAAATGAAAAAGGGGACATAACCACAGACACAGAGGAAATTCAGTGAATCATTAGATCTTACTACAAAAGGCTGTATGTGACAAAACTGGAAAATGTAAATGAAATGGACATTTTTTTAGATAAGTACCGTATACCAAAGTTAAACCAAGACCAGGTGAACAATCTAAATAGACCTGTTAGTCGCGAAGAATTAGAATCTGTATCAAAAACCTCCCTTCCAAAAAAAGCCCAGGACCAGATGATTTCAATGCAGAATTCTACCAGAACTTTCAAGAAGAGCTAACACCTATACTCCTTAATGTATTTCACAATATAGAAACAGAAGAGTCATTGTCAAATTCCTTTTATGAAGCTACAGTTACCTCCATACCAAAACCTCACAAAGACTCAACCAAGAAAGAGAATTACAGGCCAATCTCACTCATGAACATCGACACCAAAATTTTCAATAAAATACTGGCAAACCGAATCCAAGAACACATTAGAAAAATTATTCATTATGATCAAATAGGCTTCATCCCAGAGATG
Source organism: Neodon shergylaensis (assembly GCA_025134845.1). Lineage (NCBI taxonomy): Eukaryota > Metazoa > Chordata > Mammalia > Rodentia > Cricetidae > Neodon > Neodon shergylaensis. Next base: position 3,715,628 of record JABTXL010021306.1, on the reverse strand, counting down.
CAGGACTGGTTCAAAATATAAAAATCTATCAATGCAATCCATCATATAAATAAACTGAATGAAAAAACCATATGATCATTTCATTAGATGCTGAAAAAGCTTTTGACAAAATTCAACACCGCTTTATTATAAAGGTCTTGGAGAAATTAGGGATACAAGGGTCATACTTAATATAATAAAAGCTATTTACAGCAAGCCAACAGCTAACATTAAATTAAATGGAGAGAAACTCAAAGCCATACCACTGAAATCAGGAACACGACAAGGCTGTCCACTCTCTCCATACCTCTTCAATATAGTGCTTGAAGTTCTAGCAATAGCAATAAGACAACATAAGGGGATGAAGGGGATTCGGATTGGAAAGGAAGTAGTTAAACTTTCGTTATTTGCAGATGATATGATAGTATACATAAGCGACCCCAAAAACTCTACCAAAGAACTCCTACAGCTGATAAACACCTTTAGTAATGTGGCAGGATACAAGATCAACTCCAAAACAATCAGTAGTCCTCCTATACACTAAGGATAAGGAAACAGAGACGGAAATCAGATAAGCATCACCTTTTACAATAGCCACAAATAGCATAAAATATTTTGGGGAAACTCTGACGAAGGAAGTGAAAGATCTATTTGACAAGAACTTTAAGTCTTTGAAGAATGAAATTGAAGAGGACACCAGAAAATAGAAGGATCTCCCTTGCTCTTGGATTGGGAGGATTAACATAGTAAAAATGGCAATTCTACCAAGAGCAATCTATAAATTCAATGCAATCCCCATCAAAATCCCATCAAAATTCTTCACAGCCTTTGAGAGGACAATAATCAACTTTATATGGAAAAACAGAAAATCCAGGATAGCCAAAACAATCATATACAATACAGGAACATCTGGAGGCATTACCATCCCTGACTTCAAACTCTATTACAGAGCTACAATATTGAAAACAGCTTGGTATTGGCATAAAAACAGAGAAGTCGACCAATGGAATCAAATAGATGACCCAGATTTTAACCCACAAACCTATGAACACCTGATTTTCGATAAAGGAGCTAAAAGTATACAATGGAAGAAAGAGAGCATCTTCAACAAATGGTGCTTGCAGAACTGGAAGTCAATCTGTAGAAGAATGAAAATAGATCCATATCTATTACCATGCACAAAACTCAAGTCCAATTAGATTAAAGACCTCAATATTAATCTGAACACAATGAACCTGATAGAAGAGAAAGTGGGAAGTAGACTGCAACACATGGGCACAGGGGACCACTTCCTACGTATAACCCCAGCAGCACAGACATTAAGGGCAACATTGAATTAATGGGACCTCCTGAAACTGAGAAGTTTCTGTAAAGCAAAGGACACTGTCACTAACACAAAATGGCAACCCACTAACTGGGAGATGATCTTCACCAACCCTGCAACAGACAAAGGTCTGATCTCCAAAATATATAAAGAACTCAGGAAACTAGACTTTAAAATGCTAATCAACCTAATTAAAAAATGGGGCACTGAAATGAACAGAGAATTCTCAACAGAAGAAGTTCAAATGGCCAAAAGATACTTAAGGTCATGCTCAACCTCCTTAGCGATCAGGGAAATGCAAATCAAAACAACTTTAAGATACCATCTTACACCTGTCAGAATGGCTAAAATCAAAAACACCAATGATAGCCTTTGCTGGAGAGGTTGTGGACAAGAGGTACACTCATCCATTGCTGGTGGGAATGCAAACTTGTGCAGCCACTTTGGAAAGCAGTGTGGCGGTTTCTTGGGAAATTTGGGATCAACCTACCCCAGGAAACAGAAATATCACTCTTGGGAATATACCCAAGAGATGCCCTATCATACTACAAAAGTATATGCTCAAGTATGTTCATAGCAACATTGTTTGTAATAGCCAGAACCTGGAAACAACCTAGATGCCCTTCAATTGAAGAATGGATGAAGAAAGTATGGAATATATACATATTAGAGTACTACTCAGCAGTAAAAAAACAAGGATTTCTTGAAGTTTACAGGCAAATGGATGGAAATAGAAAACACTATCCTGAGTGAGGTAAGCCAGACCCAAAAAGATGAACATGGGATGTACTCACTCATAATTGGTTTCTAGCCATAAATAAAGGACATTGAGCCTATAATTCGCAATCCTAGAGAAGCTAAATAAGAAGTTGAACCCAAAGAAAAATATATAGTTATCCTCCTGGATATTGTAAGTAGACAAGATTGCCGAACAAAACCTGGGAACTGGGGGTGGGGTGGGATGGGGGAAAGGGGAGATGGGGAGCGAAAAGTGAGAGGGGAGGATGGGAAGAACTTTGGGGAATGGAATGGTTGGGATAAAGGAAGGGAAGATACGGGAGCAGGGAAGTATATATCTTAATTAAGGGAGCCAATTTTAGAGTTGGTAAGAGACTTGACCCTAGAGGGGTTCCCCGGTGGCCAGGGAGATGTCCCCAGCTAGTTCCTTGGGCTGTTGAGGAGAGGGAGCCTGAAATGGCCCTATCTTATAGTCATACTGATGAATATCTTGCATATCATCATAGAACCTTCATCTTGCGATGGAAGGAAATAGAGACAGAGACCCACATTGGAGCACTGGACTGAGCTTCCAAGGTCCAAATGAGGAGCAGAAGGAGGGAGAACATGAGCAAGAAAGTCAGGACCGGGAGGGGTGCACCCACCCACTGAGACAATGGGGTTGATCTATTGGGAACTCACCAAGGGCAGCTGGACTGGGTCTAAAAAAGCAGGGAATAAAACCAGACTCTCTGAACATGTAGGACAATGAGGGCTGCTGAGAAGCCAAGAACAATGGCACTGGGTTTTGATCCTACTGCATGTACTGGCTTTGTGGGAGCCTAGTCTGTTTAAATGCTCACCTTTCTAGACCTGGATGAAGGGGGGAGGACCTTGGACTTCCCACAGGGCAGGGAACCCAGACTGCTCTTTGGGCTGGAGAGGGAGGGGGGAGGAGCGGGGGAGGGAAATGGGAGGTAGAGGCGGGGAGGAGGCAGAAATTTTTAATTAAATAAATAAATAAATAAATAAATAAATAAATAAAGGCAAATTCTGACCTTGGGAAATCTTTGTTCTTTAGCTAAATAATTATGTACGGGTAAAAAGGGAGTGAGCATATTTTAGCGTAAACTTCACATTTTTCCCTTCATCTTTTCAAGTAACTCTACTCTGTCACACAGCAAGAGCTGCAGAATATGATGTACTTAAGCCTCTGTATCTGCTGTGGACTGAGATGTGAAAGCCCTTTGTGCCGTCACTAAAAAGTCATTAAAAATGACCACAGAAAGACTCACTACCTCTATGCAGCATCTTCTCTCGGTCCACATGAATCAGAATCCCTGGGGTTCACAGTTTTGTGGAAACTTTAAACTCTGCATCCTAATTTGAGGTTCTATTAGCTCCATCTTTATCATGTTATCACCCCCACCCCCCCAAAAAATGATGTGGATTCCACCAAATTATCCCACAAATTTTTTCAGTGTCCAAACAGCTAAACTTCTCCAGGAACCACCTGTCTAGCTGAGAACAAACTGGCAGACAAGATGAAAGGCAAGAACTGAAAGAAGGCAAAGCCTTGCTAAAGATGTAGTCTTTGCACATCATATGTAAGCATTATACACATTCCACACCATAAAACTCTTACAGCTCTGCAAAATACAGTGGTCATTTCCAAGTAAAAAATAAAACCCATCTGTAAAAAACAGGAGACAAAATCAGATAACTAAGAACCACAAGAACTACAATTTAAATGCAGTTGAAATAAGACATCATATGTCTTAATGAACAATGAATTATATCATTTTGTTTATTTAATGACATGGTAGAAATTCTGTCCAACTCTACATCGAACATCAGACGCAGAAATCAGAGACAGGTTTTGCTTTGCCTTGCCTTCTTTTATGGACACTTAACAAAAAGTATTAATGACCTATGAAAGGAAGGGTTATCCATGGCTTTTTCCAAATCAATACTACTTCACTGTGCTTCTTTGCCACCTTCTAGATTGCACCTGTTCTCAAGTCTTACACTATATTATGGATTTTGCTACTTTTACCATCCATGTCACAATGTACTCAGAAGTCATTTCCTTATTTCAGCTGTCTCTATGTGGTGTTCCAGGGATAATCCTTAAGTAAATAAGTAATAATATTCGATGTTACCAATTACATCTTTGTTCCCATAAAAGGTATTTTAAAGCAATATCCTCATAGTTGATACATGAATATCCTTGAGAGAGACTTCTTAAGACTTAGGACAGTAGACCACTGACAAGACTCAGAAAATCTCTTAAATTGACAGGTTTCACAAGGTCCATTTCTTCTCCAAATATAATGTTTAGTTTTCATCAAATTGACACAAGCAGTAGGCAGTTTTCTTCCTCCATTGACCTATGCTTCAATTTCTGCCCCTAGGTTTTTGCCTTAAGGTCTTGACCTGACTTTGTTCCTGTATCCCTTTCATTTCCAAGTTTCTTTTCATCAGTGTTTTTATCACAGCAACAGAGAGCAAAACAGAACCCCAAAGCTGAATAAGCAGGAATGGCCACTGAAGTGAAGAGATACCTCAATCTTTTGAACTGCTGTTAAGTTTTGCAGGGACCTCCAGGGTTATGACTCATCTGTGTACAGGCTTTTCAATGATACTGATATCTGCGACTTATCCATGTTCCCACAAGCAATCACTCATTCTTATTTCTATAACTAATGCCAGTAAACTCATTTACTCACCGTGGATTTTTGCTGAATCTTTTCTTTGCTCTGTGATGATCAGTGCCCAGTCATGAAAGAGGGAACATTTGATCATATCACCCCAGGAAAAGTCAAACAACACTGAGCCCTACTGGTAATTTGATAGGGAGCTCCCAGGAACCTGTTTTGCGTGTTTCAACTGAGAGCTATGAAGCAGGATCCAACATCTCAGTCTTTCCTCCATCAACTTCTTCCTGGCCATGTAACTATAGAATATAAGCCTTATCTTTTAAGTTAGTTTCTCCTGAACTACATCTTACCATTCTCATTGAAGAATAGCAGTTCAAAATTGTAAGTAAAGAAATCAACATTGTTGCTTTTGGACACGTGATTTACCACCTATGAAAAATTGAAAGTTGGGTGAAAATTACATAGAAAACCCTTTATCAATGCTCAGTATATTTTAACTGGGCTTAGGAATTCTATTACTATTGAAGGAAAAATTCAATTTGACATTAAAAGCTAACTGGAGTAGTAGTGTCAGAGGTGATTTGGTTGGTAAAATGCTTGGAAAAAGCATGAGGACCTCAGTTTTGATCACTTACCCCCATGTAATAAATCAGTTGTAGAAATGCCACCTATAATCCCGCATTTGGAACACAGAAATGGGTCTCAGATACTTGCTGGCCAGGTAGATTAGAAAAATGTATGATCTCCAGTTTAGAGGATAGTAAGGGTTACTACTGCTATGACTAAAGAAATGTAGGGGAGAAAAAGGTTATTTTATTCATAGTTACATGTATTATCCAATGCAGTGACTGTAGGAACTCAAACAAGGCAGGAACCTGGAAACAGTAGCTAATACACAGGCCATGGAGGAATGCTTTACTGGCTTGTTCCTCATTGGTTGCTCAGCCTGCTATCTTTTAAAACCAAGATTCAACAAGCCAAGGTTGGTACCACCCAAAATAGTCTGAGTCCTCCATCATCAGTCACTAATTAAGAAAATGCCTTATAGGCTTGCCTATATCCTGATGATATGGAAGCATTTTTTTTCAGTTAAAGTTTCCTCCTCCTTGATGACTCTATCTTGTGTGAAGTTGACATAAAAGTGTCTCAAAATGAAGCTGGATAGAGAGTAAGACTTCTCTATGTTGACTTTCAGTCTCCATTCATGTGCACAAATATGTGCACATAGCTAAAACATTCACACATAGAATGTGACTGTCATTACCCCACAGAATGATTTAGAACATTTACATTTAATTTCTAATGAAGCACAATAAGTTAATAGATATATTTATATGAGTCTGAGTATTTTAACAACAATTTACACAGAACAGACATCATACAATCTATACATATTGGTACATATTATCTATTATAATACTATAAATACAGTGAATCAATAAACTGTTTATAATATCAGCTATACACATATAAAACAAACTACATAAATATTAAATTACATACACAAACTACATAGAGTAAGTGACATGTGACTCCTAAGAAATGGGACTGGAGGTGAACTGGAATATCTGAAAGCATATTGTAGTGTATGTTCCAACTTCAAATGAGTACTACCACTTTTCTTTAGGAATAAATGAATATTTCAATAAGGCAATAGCAAGTTCAATAATTATGAGGAAACTTTCCTGAACATGTCCTCAAGCACAGTTGTTGATGTAGGGACCCAAGTTATATCAGATGCTTATAAGAAGAGAAATAACTCATCTAGTATTTACATACAGGACCCTTTCCCATTCTCCCTCTTTCAAATGGAATCTTTTTTCCTTTCAAGTTGTCTTTCTCCAATTTCATGTCTTTTTTATGTGATACACTGCTGTGGGATAACACTTCTGTATGCTGTGAATATATGTTGTTCTCATTGGTTAATAATAAAAGCTGCTTTGGCCTATAGTGAGACAGAATATAGCTAGGCAGGAGAGCCAAATTGAATACAGGGAGAAAAAAGGGTAGAGTTGAAAGAGACACAAGCCAAACAACAAGAGGCCAGCAGACTGATAAAAAGCCATGGCCATGAGGATATAGATAGATAAATAGAAATGGGTTAATATAAATGTAAGAGCTAGTTAGTAATAAGTCTGAACTATAGCCAGCAGTTTGCAATTAATATTAAGTCTCTGCATAATTATTTAGAAGCAGCTGCAGGACGAAGCAGGACATAGAAACCTCTGTTTACAATGCACTGAGTTTTATTAGGGTTCCTTGCATGATCATGAGTGAGGAGTTATTTACTGGGCTACCTTTCAGTGGCTACATCACTCAAGCACTGACATTCACTTATTTAACTTTTCTTTTATTTGTGTGTGTGTCCATATGCACCTGCGACAGCACACCTGTAGATATTAGACAGTAACTTATTGGAGCTAGTTGTATCCTTCCATGATGAATTCTGCATATCACATTCATTCAGGTCTTCAGACTTGGCCCCAGATCTTCACCTCCTGAAACATCTTGCTGACCTATGACAGGAAGATTCTTGTACAGATTTTGTAAAGATAGCCATAGTTGCTGGGTGTTCATAAGAGGAACATATACCTCTTATAGCATAAAGTTGCTTCGTTACTTATTTCAGGACTTCTTATTGTATACAATGAATAATTCTTTGCCTTTTGATTCAATTATTAGTATTTATTTTTCTTGATTCATCCTGTTTCATTTCTTTTTGGGGCATCATTGTTAGTACATTAAAAACATATCTGACTGTGTGTCCTGCAATTTGGTGAGTTCATTTCTTTTTTAAAGATTTATATAATTAATTATATTTATGCACCTGTCTATCTGTATATAGATATATAAACATGAGTGCCATGCTCAGAGAGACCAGAAGGTGGTGTCAGACACCTAAAGCTAGAGTTACAGAGATAGTGAGCCATCCAGTGTGGGTGCTGGGAAACAGAACTCAGGTCCCCCACAAGATCATTATATGCTTGACCACTGTGCCATCGCTCTAGCCCCTGAATTCATTTCTTAGCCCAAAGTGATTATGTATAACACTTAGGGTTTCTACAAACATTTCACATCATTCTGTCCAAAAGAGATTTTTGTTTCTGCTGTTTTTTGCCAAAATTTTCATGTAGACCTTCTAGTACCATGGTTCTATATATTATTTACTTTTTTGATGCAGTGATCAAGTATCTGACAAGAAGAAATTTGATGGAGGAAGATTTTACCTGAGTTATAGGTCAAAGGCATATAGTTCATCTTTTTGAGAAGATCAAGGCCGCAAGCACTAATCACACGACACCCCCAGTCAGAAGAAAGAGAGTGGGCAAGAAGTAAGTTTGAATTATAAAACCTCAAGTTCATCCCCCAGTAATGTAATTTCTCCAAGGAAACTCCACCTTCTAAGGACTCAACAACCTCTCAGAACAGCATTACCAACTGTGGGGAGGGGATTAACATTTTAAACACAACTAATTTGCACATTTTACTTACAATTCAAATGAAGTCCTCTTGTTCATGGTGCATGGTCCTTTTTAGGTGCTACTCTATGTGGTTAGCTTGTGATTCCTTTGAGATTTTTCATTACTGTTTATAAAGGAGCTGGGGATGGGTCCACTAATAATTGTAGCATTCTTTCATGGAGTTTGTATCAGTGTATTGGCCTCTGTTACTGATTTAAGATCTTCCTTTCCTCCTTCACTTTGTGTTTGGGAATCAGAGAAGCATTTTCAAGCATTCATTGTAAGTGTGCTCGAATCAGGACAAATGAGGCCTCTGGTAGGGTGCTGTCTTTCAGAGGCTGTGTTACCGATTCAATCCACTTAATAATCCAAAATATAGTCCATCTTTCTCTTAATTATGACCCCATCTTGTTCTGTTGTCTTTTTGTACAAGTTGTCCACTTTCTCAAGATTATGAAATGTGTTTCCATATAATTATTCATACTGTTCTCTTATAAGCTTTTATTTATATATTCTCTGTATTATCAACTCCCTTATGATTTCTGATATAGTCATTTGAAAATTTCATGTTTTGGACAAAAAGAAGTTGAAGAAATTTATTGATATTTTTCAGTCTTATCTTTTCTCCTTTTTTTTTTTTCCTTTGAAGTAGAGTTTCACATATGCCAGGCTAACCTCAAACTTTCTAGGTATCCAAAGATGACCTTGAGCTTCTGACCCTTCTGCTCTCAGCACCACAAGGCTGGGGCTATGGGTGTGCACCACCAGACCTACTTTACAAAGTGCTGTTTGAACACAGTCTAGACAAGTACTCTACATGTTGGATCATATCACCAGCCCTCTTCTTAAACATTTCTAAGAAAATAAAAAGTGGCTTAGTGTTAAAAAAAAAAAAAGTGACTTAGTGTAAGGAAAAAAATGGCTATGTTAATTTTGGTAATGTCTGTTTTGTATCCTGTCTATCTCATTTGTGTTTGAACTTACTCCTGGTTTCTTGGTTCATTGAGATATATATGAGGTTTCTGTTGAATGTCTTTTCTTTCTGATTACCAGGTCTTGTAATATAACCCAGGATGTCCTTGAACTCTGTTGTGTCTCAACTTCCTGAGTGCTGGGATTAGAAGTATGTGTCCCCATTCTCGGCTGCTTTTGTTTTTATTGTATGTGTTCTCAGAGTTCTTAGATATTTTTTCAACCCTGCTTTCACCCCAGTGCAAAATTTTGGTACATGGTATTTTATTTAAGTTGTTTCAATATAGTTTCTATCTTTCTGAGCATCATGCTCTTGTCAAGCTAAGTGATTATTCTAATACATATTACAAAATATCCACCTCTATGTAGCTTTTAGTTTTCTGTTTATGGTTTATTTTGGATTTCATCCACTATTACTATAAAAGACATTTCAAATAATTTTGATATTTCTTAACATTTTGCAACATATATGATTTACAACTAAAATAACAATCTATGTCCCTTTATTAATAACATAGTTAGAGCTTATTATTATCAGTATATAAAGGTACCTACTCTCAAAACTGATCACCTGAGTTTAATTCCTGGACAAACACACATGCTTAAAAAATAAATGTAAGATGTAATGGAATTAATGATATGGAAGATTAATCTTGTTTTCATATGTTCTGTGTGTTTGATTACATCATCTTTGCTTTATTTTGTATTTAGTTTGGAGTAGAGTTTTGTTTCCACTTCTTTCTTTTATAGATAGTCTGTACTTTCTTTCTACAAAAGAAAGGGCTCACACTTATGATGATAAAAAATTTGAATTACTACTTACTTAAGTTTAATTGTATTGTAATCTTTACTAAACTACATCCTTTTACCTTTTTACATCATTTATATCAATAATCCTAATTATAATTATTTTGTCAATTTACCCAGTGACTCCTATGGAAAGCTTAAAAGAGTGTTTAAAAGAAAAAAAATCAATTGACGCGTGAGTCTAAGCTCCCTTTCTTCAATGAGTACAGCTTCTTCCAACATTTCCTATTGATTAAATACAGATTGGTGAAACCTTTTTATGAGTCCTTACGTAGAGCTGTCTTCATTGCTCTCTCGTTTGAAGAATACTTTTACCAGATACAAAATTCTTACTGACAGCACTTTCTCCCCTCAGGATTTTAAGAGTATATAATCCATTATCAGTACTTTTTCTGGCTCCATGGTTATCTTTTAAAAACTTAATTAAGTGTGTGTGTGTGTGTGTGTGTGTGTGTGTGTGTGTAAGTTAGAGACATCTTTCCTTCAGTAGTTGATACATTCCATCTACCATGTAAGTTCTGGAATGGAACACATTCAGATCATCAGGCTTGGCAGCAAATGCTCTTACTCACTGAGCCATCTCATAGACTCCAAAACTGCTTGTAAGCCAACACAGTGGGTTCATAACTTGGTGAGTGCTGAGAAAAGATAAGCACAGCCAGAACGTGGAAGAGTAGATGAAGCTGTCTCACTTATAGGAGAGAGAGAATCAGAGACATTTCCAAAGATATGCTCTCACTGAGCACACAAAGTCTGGGCATTGTACTCAGGGGCATTATACATTCATATGGGGGATTGGATAATTCAAAGCATGCTTGGTTGAGAAGCACATTTCTGAGCATTCTCAGTTAGTACTATGATTATTACCAGAAAATAAAAGAAGTATATTTGAAAGGTGTATTCGCACAGAAATCTGCCTTTGAGGACACCCATTTGCTTAGTCACTAAAAACTAATTAACAATTTGACGAAACTTTCTATGGGTCAGTTGCCCCCTCTATTGCATTTTGTTTTTGTTCCTGCGTGCCTGTGTGGGTGTGCATTAGTCACACATACATGTACACATCAGAGGGCAATTTGTGGGAGTTGGTGTCAGCTTTCCATACTGTGGGCCTGGGGTGAGAAAACAGGTTGTTACGATTATTGGCAAGAAAGAGCCTGTACCCACAGAGGACTCATGCTGGCCCAAGTTACTCTAAATGCTTTCAAAATTCTTTCAACAGAAATAAACACTGGGGAAAAGTACAACCTCTTCAACAATCGGTGCTGGTCAAACCAGATATTTGCGTGTAAAATAAAGCACATAGATCTGTAGTTATTACCTTCCACATAACTCAACTTCCAAAGAGTCGAATTGTTGTAATATGGAGCAGAGGGGTTGCATCCCCAGCACCCCAGCTCCTGGCTGCTTGGCTAGCTTATGCCCCGAAATATCAACACACAAACTGTATTCTTTTAAACATTGCTTGGCCCATTAGCTCTAGCCCTTACTGGCTAATTCTGCTATCCTGATCAACCCATCTCTAATAAACTGTGTAGCACCGGTCTTACCGGGAAAGATTCAGCATTTCTGACCTGGCGGCTTGCTTCATCGCGTGCATCTGCCCAGGAGAGGGGAGCATGGCCTCTCTGTCTGAGGCGTCTGCCCCGGAGCGGAGAGCTATCGAGTCTGAGCTCACTTCCTCTTCCTCCCAGCATTCTGTTCTGCCTACTCCACCCACCTAAGGGATGGCCTATCAAAATGGGCCAAGGCAGTTTGTTTATTACCAATGACCTTCCTCCATCATTTCCCCTTTTTTCTGTTTAAACAAAAAGGAAAGGCTTTAACTTTAACATAGCAAAATTACATATAACAAAACAGTTATCAAGTAAAAATTACAATATTTACATCTATTTTATCTTTATCATAACTAAGGAAAACTATAACTATAACTAACTATTCTTCAACTCCATCAAAGACTCAAGAAAGATACAATATTACCTAAGCAAACAAGAAATAAGCAACTTTCAAACTCTAGAAATGACAGAGACATCTCGCTGCCTGGACAGTTACCCAAAGTTCCTCTGTACCATTGGGGCATCCATCTTCGGCCTCCAGGCCCATAGTATCCAGAGACATTTCCATGAAGCAGGAAAATTCAAAGTCAGTTCAGTCACTATCAGTAGTGTCCTGCAGAATGTCTCACAGACTCCTTCATGAATCAGGAACCCCGAAAGTTCATCTCACCTTTAGGCAAGTTCAGTAGTCCTCTCTCTGCAGATTCTCTGTGTCCAGTTTATGCAATAGTCCAGGCAAGAGCAGTTACTTGCCCAAATGGCTATCAAACTCCATAAGGATCCTCTTCGATGCCCATCTTCTTCCTGAAGTAGATTGGTGCTGCCAGGAGCAGAGTGTCTCATTGTCATGAAAAAACCCTAAGTTATTAAAACATTAAATAGCATATTTCATAGTCTTTGAAAGATATGAAGAATGCCTATCTAACTGAAATATATCTCTATATATCTAGAAATTCTAACTAATATAACTACAAGCTTTACTATTATCGATGATTATCCATTAACAACCTATATACATTACATTTTTAAATGTACTACACAATCACAATATCTTAATCAAGATCAGAAACACATATACATATAACAAAATTGACCTTAAATCTCTATCAATAAAGCAAAATCTGTACTAATGCAAATTATTCATACCTATATCATATCCCCCTTTAAATATAAAAGAACATTTATAAACAATATTTGGGAACATGGGCACAGTTTTTTCTCTCTAAACTGCTTCCTGCTGAATGGGGGCGTCATTAATTAGGTCTTTCATGGTATAACCTGTCTGTTAGGTTCATCTCAGTTGGCAGTAGAGCAAAGTAATTTTTTGAAGGTGTTCACATCAACCCTTCAGGAGGGCATGGTCCATCATACCATATTGGGATAGAAGCAATCCACAGACTCTCACCCTCTGTAAAAACAAAATAAGAAACTCCTTTCCAAAGCATCATGTCTTTAGATCCAAATTTCAAAGTCAAGGCATTTTCAAAATATCTATGTTGGATTAGTTCAGCAGCATTTATAAACAAATATCTTTTAGCAGCTGTTGCTCCTTCCTCAACATTCAAACAATTGAAAGAGAGCATAATAGCATACAGTATCAAAATTCTCTGTTTATTTTCCATCTTTTTATGGCTTTATTTTAACTCTATTTTGTTTATTTTTACTTTTATTTTATATTCTCTGTATATCTTTGTCCTGGAATAACTCTGTATACCAGGCTGTCCTTGAACTCTCAGAGATCCGCCTGTCTCTGCCTCCCAGGCATTGGGATTAAAGGTGTACACTACCACACATTGAACTCACAGAGATCTGTTTGTCTCTGCCCTCTAGGCACTGGGATTAAAGGTGTGTGCTACATCACCTTGAATTCACAGAGGTCAATCTCCCTCTGCCTCCCAAGTGTTGGGATTAAAGGTGTGTCCTACCACACCCAACTACTCTCTTTCTTCCTTTTTTGTTTTTTTTTTACTTTAAGAACTTTAAGTTTTAGCCTGCATATATTTTTAACACACTGTAAACAATTTAGAAATTTTCTTTTTCTTTGAATCTCTCTTTACTGTATATCTCTCTTTTTCTGACCACATGAGCCTTTAAATTACTGAGCAATATGGGTAGGATTAAAGCTGTGGCTTTGATGGCTGGATCCAGCCCATTCCTTAGCTTTCCAGCCTCATGGCTGAGGTACTGGCTGTAGCCATGTTTACTGCCACAATTCTATGGCATTTCAAGATTCCTGCCAGCAAGTAAGTTACAGCATTATGTCCACAGACAACACTCAAGTCCTTTCTCTGTAGTCGGCCCTCCTGCCTCAAACAGTCAGAGTTTTCCCTGGCAGGATGGCCCAGAAAGCCAGCATTTTAAAACACAGGTTTTTTCCTGCTACTGCTGAAAACCGAAAAGCATGTGTTCAGCTTTTCATCAACACCATTTAAGTTTTTCGTGGCAGGACCTCTTAATGAGCTGCAGGGTTTTGCAGCTAAAGCTGAGTCAGGAAGCCTCTCGTAGATGAGAGCACTTGCTTGGCTCCAGAAAGCAGAGCAGACCCAAGAAATTGCTGCTACCAAGAAAACGTGCTTTACTCTTTCCCAAGCTTTCTCAGGCTTTCATTGGATTCAGTTGTCCACATGTCTGAGCGCCATTCTGTTGTAATATGGAGTGGCTGGGTTCCATCCCCAGCACCCTGGCTCCTGGACGCTTGGCTAGCTTATGCCCCGAAATAACAAAACACAAATTGTATTCTTTTAAACACTGCTTGGCCCATTAGCTCTAGCCCTTATTGGCTAATTCTGCTATCCTGATCAACCCATCTCTAATAAACTGTGTAGCACCGGTCTTACCGGGAAAGATTCAGCATGTCTGACCTGGCAGCTTGCTTCATCGCGTGTGTCTGCCCGGGAGAGGGGAGCATGGCCTCTCTGTCTGAGGTGTCTGCCCCAGAGTGGAGATCTATCGAGTCTGAGCTCACTTCTTTTTCCTCCCAGCATTCTGTTCTGCCTATTCCACCCACCTAAGGGATGGCCTATCAAAATGGGTCAAGGCAGTTTGTTTATTACCAATGACCTTCCTCCATCATCGAATATTTCAATGTAAAATGAAATACACTGAATTTGAGGGAAGAGACAGTCAGGAATAGCTTTGAACATTTTGGCACAGGAAAAGCCTTTCTGAATATCACACTGCTAGCACAGGCACTGAGAGTAACAATTAACAAATGAGTCCTCATGGAAGTGAAAATTCTGTGGACAGCAAACACCATCATTTGACAATGTAGCATACTACATAATAGTAAAGACCTTTTTATCAACTACATATCTGATTGAGAGCTAATATGTAAAGAACTTAAAGCAATGTGCCTTACTCTCTTTTTAGAATGGATAGGGGTATGAGGTAGGAAAAGGTGGAGGGAATGGGAGGAGGAGAGGACATGGGAACTGGGATTGGTATATAAAACAAAAAAGACATTTTGTTTTCTTTTTTAATAAAATAAAAAAGAGGCATCAAAACGAAAAGAATTAAAAAACTAGATTTCAAGAAAACAAATAGCCCAATTAAAAATTGGGGTGCAGATCTAATAAAGAATTCAAAAAAGAAAAACTCAAACAGTTGAGAAACATTTACAAAAATGTTCATCATCCTTAGTCATCAGGAAAGTGCCCAGCAAAATTACTTTGAGATTTCATCTTATACCAAACAGAATGCCCAAGATCAATAAAACAAGTGACACCTCACACTGAGGATGTGACTTTCATCCATTTTTAATTTTTTGATTGGAGATCAAAGTTGTTCAGCCACTATGGAAATCGGTGTGACATTTATTTAGAAAAATAGGAATTGACCTATTTTGAGATTCAGCCATACCACTCTTGGGCATATACTCAAAGAATTTTTCATCCTCCTACAGAGACACTTGCTCAGTCATGTTCATTGTTACTTTACTCATAATAGCCAGAAATTAGAAACAACCTAGATGTTTGTCAATAGATGCATAGATAAAGAAAATAGGGTACATTTTGTACAATGGAGCATTACTCAGCTGTTAAAAAAATGACTTCAGGGAATTCTCAGGTAAGCAGGTAGAACTAGAAAAACTCATTCTAAGTAAGGTAACTCAGATCCAGGAAGATAAATATGTTATTTATTCACTTACCTATGAATGTTAGCAGCTAAGTCATTGATAAATTACAGTCTATATAACCACAGAGCTTAGGTAAAGAGTAAGAGATTAGGAAGGATGGATGCATCTCCCTAGGAAGGGAAATTAGAGTGGACTTTTATGAGTGAGCAGAAGTGAGAAAAGGATATGGAAGGATCAATCAGGAAGTGGGAGGAAAGGGGGTGTAAAAGAGAGAATAAGGGGAGGGATAGCTAAAATTAAGGGTCATTTGAGAGGTAGTATAGAAAACTAATACAGTAGAAACTTGCTGTAATATATGTATAAATGAATATCTTTCATATATTTCTATTATTTTATATAAAATATATAAATATTTCATATTTATATATTACATATATATATTAAAGTGATCTAAATGAAATTGCTAAATAACAAGGACACAGAGCCCCAACTAGACATCTCTTGTCACCAAAGGAATTTTCCAGTATAGGACTAGATTACATCTAATAGAGTAGTTGACCAAAGTGGTTCTATAGGAATTCCCAAACAACCCAGACTATTATCAAGGCTATGAGTGGCTTTCCACAAACTGAAAGTAAGGCTCTATTGCTGAAGACAACAGCTACACATTGAACATGGGCTTACCTTGGTGTTTTACCATGTGGTACTGAAAGGTACTATAGAGAAAGAGAAAGGTAAATGCCAACCCAGCTACAAATCCTTATATTCAAAAGAATGACCTGCCTGCAAGATAAACTCATGTAATAGTGACACAAAGTTTATGGGTATAACCAACCAATATCTGATTTGATTTAAGACCTACTCTACCAGATGGAACCCAAACATAATGCTGCTCGCATCTCTAAGAAACTAGTACCTAAGTCTAGATAGCCCAGGGACCCAGGGAAAAATCAAATACTACTGTTCTACTAAAGTCAGCATATCAATAAAAATGACTCTTAACAACCATAAAGCTATACTCGTGGATCCATGTCTTGCTTAACCATCATAGAGTAGCTTCCTCCTACAGCAGGTGGGAACAAATACATAGACCAACAGCCAGATAATATACAGACAGGGAGAGACATTGAAATACTTATCTCTAAATGGGGTGTCTCCATCAAATACCTCAACTCAAAGCTCAGAAAACCCTGCAGAAAGATGGGCAGAAAGAATGTAAAAGGCAGTGGAGAGGGAGGACACCAATGCCACAACATCTAGACACAACAGGGCTAGTGCACATCTGAAATCAAAGACACTGAAACAGCACACATAAAGTCTGGAAAGATCTCCACCAGATAGGTTCCTAGAGCTAAGAAGAGAGGTGAACACATACCCCATCCTTAGCCCGGAAGCCATCTCCAATTCACCAATGAAAAATCAATTTTCTCCAAGGGAGTCTCACTGGGTACACAGACCACTCTTTAGGGTGAGCCCCATACCATCAGTAGATGATTAACACAAAATGAACTCAGTAACATCTCCGGACATTCTTTGTCTCATAATGGTAAGTCGGGGCAATTATTTTTCTACCTTCCATGTCCTTTGCATATGAATTAAGGTTTACAGTTTTGGGGTTTCATGATAGTCTTGTATGTGTGAACATATGTGTCTCTGTATCTGTATGAGTTTCTTATGCTTTCTCTTTGGCTCTCTTTCTTGTTTGGTGGTTCCATCGTATTCTGATTTAATTGTTTATTATTTATCTTATTCTATTCTATTTTTATTCCTTAGATATTTTGTTTTCTAATGTGAAAGAAAGGGTGTAGAACAGATGATAGGAATGGGGGGGAGCAGGGAAGAATAAGAGAAAAGGAAACAGTAATCAGAATATATTTTATGAAAAAGTTTTAGCTTCAATAAAATTAAAAGAAAAGATTTTTCCTTCTTTCCTTCCTTCCAGTCTTTGCAAGCAGGTAGAGGTTGGATTCCTGTTATTTTGAGTTCATTGCATTTCTTAGATTTGATGATTGATATCTCCTCAAATTTAGTAGTTTTCTCAAGTCAATTTTCCTCAATTTGTCTTTTTCATCCCTCTTTCTCTTCTATTTCTAGTATTGCTAAATTGCTAGTGTTCTCAGCTCTCTGTGCTCCATCCCTCTTTGTTCTCAGTGATTACTCTACTGCTGGTGCTCACTGGCTCCTAGCCATTTGTGAGGGGGAAACTGGCTTTGGGGAAAGAAGCTGAAAGTAAGCAAACCTAAAGCCTTGGCTACTCCCAACATGCTAGGAAGAATGCTTAGAGAAGAGAAAGAAGAAAAGGGAAAGCCATATTTTCTGAAAAATTTAGAAAAGTGTGAAGATGTAGGAAGCTGCGTGGCTTTGGCCAATGAAGCTTTTGCACTAGGAGTGAGATTCTGGTAAGAATTGGTATATTAGCTTATTAATGAATGAATTATTCTATATCTTCATCATGGCTTAAAGTGAACCTGCCTTTTAAAGTAAACCTGCCTTCCTAGGAGTGTCCAGTGTCCAAGTGACAGACATAACCCAAATGGAGGGTTAGGTCTCCACCCAGGCCGTAGACTCTAGTCTCTTGACAAGCTCTTTTCTTTTTTCTGGGCCTTCATTGATGTTCTAATATTCACTCCTCTGGAGACATAATACCGAAACCATGTAGGAATAAGATCTGAAATCAACACCTTCAAATACTTCTGGCTTTGCTGTTCTCTGGGAAGGATGTGGCTGCCAAGAGCCCTGAGGACACATGGATATTTTAGCCTAGATAGAAAATGGATACTTTTCCTTGAAGTCATTTTACCCCCTACTGCCCAACCAGTTTCAACCCCCTTAATTGACACTATGGAGCT
Source organism: Neodon shergylaensis (assembly GCA_025134845.1). Classification (NCBI taxonomy): domain Eukaryota; kingdom Metazoa; phylum Chordata; class Mammalia; order Rodentia; family Cricetidae; genus Neodon; species Neodon shergylaensis. The sequence continues at coordinate 3,697,228 of JABTXL010021306.1, read as the reverse complement.
ATAAGAATGACTTTTCTGGCTTCTTGCAGTTGAATTGGAGCATCAGAGCTGTGTGGCTGGCTACCACTCCAGTTAAAGTATCTGAAAGACTTCAAAAGTACCTTAGTGGTTTTATTATAACTCCCAAATGTAAGGAGGAAATGAAGTCATTGTCTGGAGCTAGAAAAGAGAAGATGAAGAGAAGTAAAGGCAAGATTTATTAGAATTACAGGTCCTAGGCAGATGCCAGGAAAACCCAAGCAAGAGTTTTTTAAAGCACTAATCAAAGTCCACTTGAATCTCTTGATGAGCTCACTACAGCATCCATTTTTTTAGACACCTCCTTTGTTTATTTTGGCTTCCAAGGCCAAACTATAGAGGTATAAACTATACAGGTATATTTTCAGGCAATTTGGTAGTTACTGGAATGGCAATGGCTAGAATCAGTGTGAGATCCCTCACAAAGAAAGTAAAGGAAAAATGAAAAAAAAAGAGGCTGAAGAAATTTGTCCTTTATTCAGTTTTTAGGCCAAAACATCAGTGGGTCTGTTTCTTTAGGGTGCAGGTAGATGCTACGGTGTCAAGTAGAGTTAATGTCTAAACATATATCTGGGCAGTACTTTTATTACCAAGAAGAGAATCATTAATGAGAGATAATCATCTCAAAAGCATGGATGTACGTCTAATGTTTTCAGAGTAAGACTGTGAACTGTGAAAGAAAGAACAATGATTTTAGTCTTTTGTTATACTTCATTTGAGTGTTTAAGATCATACAGGATGTCAAAATAAATCACTTTTTAAAACAAGGTCGGTTTAGGAGCTGGTCCTTAAAGGTTACTGAGCTACAGAGAAATCTGGCTCTCCCCATCTTCCCTTTACCAGTTGTCCCTATATGTGAGGGTACATCAAGTCCTTGCTTGACCTTTGCTTTTCTTGGAAGCATTATTGAAATTTTCCCTCTGTATTTACCCTCCTCTTTTAGACCAGGCAGTGTTTAGAGTCTACATCGTTTTTCTACGGCTTCCCAGAGAACAGATGACTATGGTTACAGGACACTTTGAGAGATAATTCATAGGCTTTTAGGAAATGTTTGACCTTGTAGGACAAGGAGGTAAATATTCTCCCATTTATTCCCTCTGACTGCATTGGTATTTCATCCAAGAATAGTTTCTGAGCATCCAGAAGGTCAGTTATGGCTGTCTGTCATTTTTAACTGCTGTGTAATATTTAGATAAGACTTGGGAAAACTCAGATACTTTTAAATGGATTTTGGTTAGACATATATTTCTGTTCATTAAGCCAATCTTTAGTATGACCACCAATAGCAAATTGTAATTACATTGATGTAAGTAGAGGTTTGATTAAATTATGATGATAGACATTTTAAGAGCATATGTATCATGTTAAGTTTCATCTTTTACAAACATTAAATAACTTACTTAGACCTTCATAACTTGAACAATTTTTTTCAGATTTCTATCCCATCCTGAAGCTATCTAATCATTTTACATTTAGTACACAATTTTTTTTTCTAAAACTATTTTCATTTTTAAAATCTTTTTGTTTACTGGTTTCTTCTTAATAACATGAGACATAGCAACATAAATCATAAATTTTCTGTCTATTGTGAAAATGATCTCCCTGCGGGCACTAAGCACAGTCTATCTCCTCCTAAGAAGATCACAATGACAAATAAAAGTTCTATTTCACCAAAGTTTACTCTAAGAAATATTTCACAAAAATCTCAGTCCTCATCTTAATCGGAACAAGAGCCATTGTGAGCAACCATGACTTGGGAACACAGTTTAGGTTGCCTTAAATTCCATGTTCAAACATAGAAGCAGTTATGTGAAGATTTTATAGTTTTACAGAACAAAGGAAGTCATAAATGAAGGGAAGTTTAAAATCCATCGGTGTGCACATCAGACTGGCAGTTAAAGGAAGATAAGGGATGCTTTTCTCTAATCCCAAGATGCTATTTGATGACATTCTTAGCTTTATAGCTGTTGGAAGCAATTGGTTTACTAATTTAATGTCTTTTGACAGGTTTCTATCACACGATGTTAGTCCAGACACAGACGTCGCAAGGAATAACTATTATGGAGGGCTAGAACTAGCCCAGCATAATGTAATTAGGCTTTAGACTTGCAGTATTCAAATCACGCAACAGTACAGTACAGAAATCAGTTAATCAGTCTCTTCTGGTGTAACTTCTTTTCTGAGGTGAAATCTTATCAGGAATGATAATTCACAAAAATCAATTAATTTATTGGGCTTACTTACAGAAAGAAAAGGTAAGGAGTTACTGAAAAAGGCATGAGCGGTCTCAAAGCAGCTATACTGGAAAGTCTTAAACAGCAAAAATTATAGCGTTTCTGTAGCCACATAGGCGGAGCCCCTTTCCCTAGTCTCGTCCAGGCTCTAAAGTCTAGCTTTTCCCCACAAGCATGAGAGCACATTTAATTACAAAATAATTGCATGAAGTTGGTTGGGAGGTATAGCTGGAAATTCAGGTAATGGTTCAAAGATCCTCCCCACCCCCATCTTCTATGAATGAACATTAAGTGTGAATAAGCCCAGCTGTGACGATCTTTTGCAAGCAGGCATAGTTGAAGTCATAAAGATGGCAATTGTTTGGCTTAGAAGACAGTGATGTGCAATACCAATGTTAAAAAAAGATTAATCCATACTACATCCATAGAATAATGTAGCAAATGACATTCCCTGTGAAAATAATGTTAAAGTGTGGAGCTCCTAGAAATGTCCCTCAACTAAAGAATGGATAAAAAAATGTGGTACATTTGCAGAATGGTGTATTCAGCTATTTAAAATTATGGCATCATAAAATTTGCTGGCAAATGGGTGGAACTAGGAAAAATCACCCTAAGGAAGGTAACCCAACCCAGAAAGACAAACATAGTATAATTTAACTTATAAGAGGATATTAGTCATAAAAGATAATCATACTACAATCCATAGATCCAGAGAAGCTAAGTACCAAGAAGGGCTTAAAGTGGGGAATACGTGAATCCCACAGTGAAGGGGAAATAGTATAGACACCAATGATGGATGGAGGGAGGGGTCTGGATAGGGGGATGGGAACAGTAGTGATCATATAGGGGAAGCGTGGAGGGGGAGTGTATAGGGAGAGACAATTTCAACAAGAAGAGGAATCTCTGGGATGAGCTAGAAACCTAGTGTGATGGAAACTCCCAGGAATCTCTGAGAGTGACCCTAGCTGAGTCTTTTAGCAATGTGGATACAGAATCTGAACTGTCCATCACCTGTAACAAGGCATGGCTTCCAGCAGAGACATTGAGACATCAGTACAGCTGCAAAATCATCAACCTACACTTTGTCCTGCCTACAAAATATCTTGGGGAAAAGGTTGTGGTGAAACTGTGGGAGTGGCCAACCAATGACTAGTCAGTGAGAATCATACCATGACCCCTGACCCCTCCCTTACCCTTGTCACTGCTTAGAGGACCATGACCCAAAGACTGGATAGAACTAAACATGAATGACAAATAAATAAATCATAAATAAATGAAATAATTCTTTTTGATCTTCTGCTATATTCATAGATTGGTGCCTAGCCTTATTGTTCTCAGAGTTTCTTCAACAGCAACTTGTAGAAACTGGTAGATGCATAGACTCACAGCCAAACATTAGGTGGAGTTTAGGAAATCCTAATGAAGATGGGGAGAAAGAATTGGGAAGAGTCAGTGGGGTAAAGAGCACCACAAGAAAACCCACAGAACCAACTAATCTGGACCCATAGGAGCTCACAGAGAACCAAAAACCAGAGAGCTTACCTGGGACTGACCTAAGAAGGAATGGATAGGGTGTGGAAGAGAGGAGGTGGAGAGGAGAGACTGGGAGGAGAAGAGAGAGGGAAAACTGTGGTCAGGATACAAAACCTAAATAAATAAACAAAAACAAAAATATTAGCGCTAGAAGGGGAACATGTTGAGGGCATATGGCAAGAGTTGGAAGGAGTTTGGAAAGTATACAATACTCAGTAGTAATATCAACAATAATAACAATAAAAACAATTAATAATAATAATAATAATAATAAATAATAAATGCTCCTGCAACCGGAGACTTGGAGAATAAGAGTCAAAACAACATAGAACTTTATGGCTATTTCAGTACTGTTTTTGCTTGTTTGGGTTTTTTTTCTTAATGGATACAATTTTTCCATTGCTTTTCAGAGATCTTACAAAATTAGTTCAGAAAGTTTTGTGTTTGTTTTGGAATTCTCAAGGAGACAGCTTCCAGCTTCCCAGTCTGACATCCTTCCCACCCAACTGCCACACTTCCACTGCACCTGTTTTTAAAGCCATCCCTCTAAAACAAACTAGCAAATAATAACATGACAAAAATGTTTTTGAAATTTTAAAACATTCCAGAGACACACTGCATATTCCATAATTTTCCCGGGGAAGTATAGTTTTCATTTTGTGTATTTAATTATTGAACTTGAAACTTTGTGAGTTGATGATGTTCAAACTTGGATGTTTTAACAAATAAAAATATGCATCATTCTTGTTACAGATTATGGATTTTTCAAACTCTCATAAAAGGTAGTGTTAGGGGTTGCAGACCCCCTCAGACCCTGAACTTTCTATGACATTTTGCCTGCCGGAGTAAACAACTTGTTTTCCTATGCTTGTAGCTGCTCTGTGCACAGAACTCTCATGAGTTCCTGATAACAAGGAACTGGTTTGTGGTGGGCTTGCAGAGCTAGGGTGTAGCCACTAATCAAGGAAAGCACTATATAAATTGCCCTGGAACACAATAAAACTGGCATTCTTGTTTCAAGTTTGGCCCGTGTCTCTATGTGTTTTTTCCTCTCCAGACCCTTGCCCAACTGCAGTTCCAGGTGGTGTTTTTTATAAAAGTTCAAGGTGGAACTTTTATATTCTGAAATTTGTACTATGTGTTAAATAATAAATAGACGATTTTAATGTAAGGCACATTTTGTTATTGCCATAGTCTCATTTTCCCAGCTAGTCTTTCATACTACAGTATAAAATTTAAAAGTTTATTTCTACCTGAGCATAATTAAGTTTGCTACTGTCTCTATGTTCCTGTTTTCTGTCTTCTTAAGCCAGAAAAAAAATGTATTTATAAAATGGGAAGTACATTTGCATGTTTATTGTTTGTTCCCCGTTTCCTTACAAAGCCTGGCTGTTTGTAGGTTGTCAGCACAGACTGCTGTGCCACTGGGAGTGGAGATAGTCAAAAGTATTCTTCTGGGCTGTGCTTCCCAGACTGACCCCTGAATTCATAAGGTTTGTTGCTTGCTGACCTGACCTATTGACTGAAGAGATTTTTTATTCAGTCATTCAGTGCTCATTCCAACATACATTAATTTTTCCTCAAACCCATTTTTACTGTAAATTGAGCAAAGAGTACAATTTGCATGCCCAAATGAGTGAAAATATTGAAAGCTACAAATTTTCTTGAATTTGGCAATATTTGAAAAATGTTGAAACATCAAATCTACATGCTTATTGAACCCACTGACAATGTACAAAAAGTATTTCAGAGACCTTACAATCTTAGTGAAATATGTGGGAGACCCTGTCCTCAAGAATGAATAAAAATAAATGTTCTCAAAATATGAATGGTGTAATTATCTTAATCACATAGGCTTTTAATGGCATAGTCATCTGTTTTTCATGTGTCCATGACTATTATTTTAAATATTTGTATCTGATGTATGTTTATTTGTGTATTTGTCCATAGTTTGGCTGTGAAAGTACAGGTACACATACACACACAATCACATATATGTGGCAGTAAAAAGGATAGCCTCTGTTCTAAGTGCCCACTTTCCATCTTATCTGAGACTGTATTGTATTGTTGACTTCTGCATATGATAGACTAGCTGACCAAGAGCTTACATGGATTCGCACACTTCCATCACCCACTTCACAGTTCAAGCACTGGGACGACAGATGCTCAGTCCCTTTTTTGACTTGGCTTAGGTTCAGGAAATCTGAACTCAGGTTGCCATGCTTGCGTGGCAGGAAGTTGTCACACTGAGTTTTCCCCTGAAGAAATTAATATTCTCCTTCAGTAATTAATATTTTCCCATTATGAGCTAGTATCTCCAAGAGCTAGATCTTAAATAATTCCTGCATAGTCTCTTACATCATCTATGGAAAAATTTGCAAAAATGAGAGCTACAACATTTATTTCAAAAATATCAATTTTGAACCTAATTGCAGGTGATATAAGTTAATGGTTTATGAGAGACTATTCAATAACATTATATTTGTAATTGCATACATATTTTCAAATCATATGCATTTTAAAGCTATTTTGATATCAATCATATCATTTTATAATAGCTTGGTGCAGTTGATGACTAACGCTTTAAATTACCTTTTTTACTGATGATTAAGTTTAGTGAATTTCAGTATAAGAACAAAGATTAGCAGCTAATAAATAGTAGTCTCGGGTCTTAACCTGCCTTCTAACTCTAAGACATCTTTATTTGTTCCAAAACACCAAAATGCCTGGTAACTGTTACAGATCCTACTTGCAATGGAAAGTTCTACACAAAATATTGAAAGTAAATCTAGCTTCCTATAGTAAATAATTTCTGTTTAAATATGTTATTCAAAATCCCTGCCATAATTATAAGGATCATAAGCCATATAGTTTTGCCCTGAGAAGAGCTTCCAGAAGACGAAATAGATAAATTATAGAAAAAAAATATTTAGCAGAGCAGTGAGTGCCTGCCTGCCAGGCAGGACTCAGGGTCCCCAGTAAGGGAGCCGGGCACCTCAAGCTTGTGCTCCTGGCTCTCCTGTGCTCTCCTGGACTCCGCCCCGCCTGCCACTTTCTTCCTTTTGTCCCCGGAGCACTGGGCCATAGGTGCTGAATTCCATCTGGATGGGTGAGTGTGTGCTATCCAGGGGCGGTCTGTCCCAGGGAAGAGCACAACCCCCCTCCCCCAGCTCCTTCTGCAAGGCCTTCTTTCTTACTCACGACCCAGCCCCTCAGCACCCTCCCCCCAACCCGGCCCTGCTGTAAGTGAGGACCAATGCTCAAGAACAGTTTTAAACTCCTACACTGCCTTCGTCTCAATAGCCTGCCTGCAGCAAGCAAGGCAGGCCCTTTGTTTACGAGCTACCCAAGCAGCACGGAGACCCAATCCGGGCACCAGGAGAGACATCATTGGGGCATTAGGAGAGCCATCACTGGGGAGTGACATCACTGGGAAGGTACATCAGTGGGCAAGGAGACCTGATCCTGTAAAAGAAGACCCATAGGGGAGCATTCGGAGGAAGAGATGGGCAGGCGCCAATGCAAGAATTCACCCAGCAAACTGAAGAACAACATGAAACCACCAGAACCCAGCGACCTCAAAACAGGAGGACAGGAACACCTTAACCAAGAAGAAGCAGAAAAATTTGACTTTATGAAAGTGATTGACGCCCTTAAACAGTATGTAAAAAATGCCATTGTAGAAATGGATGAGAAGTATAACAGAAAGTTTGAAGAATTGAATAAATCAGTGAATGATACACTAGGAAACCAAGGAAAAACAATCAAACAGATAATGGAAACAGTTCAAGACTTGAAAACTGAAATGGAGGCAAAGAAGAAAACACAAACAGAGGGCCGGCTGGACATGGAAAATTTAGGTAAACGAATAGAGACTACAGAAACAAGCATAACCAGCAGAATACAAGAGATTGAAGAAACAATCTCAGATGCTGAAGATAACATAGAGAAAATAAACGCACTGATCAAAGAAAACAGCAAGTCCAACAAGTTCTCATCACAAAACATTCAGGAAATATGGGACACAATAAAAAGACCAAACCTAAGAATAATTGGAGTAGAAGAAGGTGAAGAAGTGCAACTCAACGGTCCAGAAAATATATTTAATAAAATTATAGAAGAAAACTTTCCCAACCTAAAGAAGGATGTACCTATGAAGGTTCAAGAAGCATACAGAACACCAAATAGGCTGGATCAAAAAAAAAAAAAAACACATCCCCTCGCCATATAATAATCAAAACACAAAGCATTCAGAATAAAGAAAGAATATTAAGAGCTGCAAAGGAAAAAGGCCAAGTTACTTATAAAGGCAAACCTATCAGACTTACACCGGACTTCTCTATGGAAACCATGAAATCCAAAAAGTCCTGGATAGATGTACTACAAAAACTAAGAGACCATGGATGCAAGCCCAGACTACTATACCCAGCCAAGCTTTCGTTCACTATAAATGGAGAAAACAAAATTTTCCAGGATAAAAACAAATTTAAACAATACGTAGCCACAAATCCAGCTTTACAGAAAGTAATAGAAGGAAAATCTCTAACCAAGGAGTCCAACAATGACCACAATAACTCAGACCTCTAGAGACCCTTCACCAGCACAACTCAAAGAAGGGAAACACACAAACTCTACTACTAAAAAAGTGACCGGAGTTAACAACCACTGGTCATTATTATCACTTAATGTCAATGGGCTCAACTCACCTATAAAAAGGCACAAGCTAAGAGATTGGATATGAAAACAGGATCCAACATTCTGCTGTTTACAAGAAACACATATCAAACACAAAGACAGGCACCTACTCAGAGTAAAGGGCTGGGAAAAGGCTTATCAAGCAAATGGACCTAAGAAACAAGCAGGTGTGGCCATACTAATTTCTAACAAAGTTGACTTCAAACTTAAATCAATCAGAAGAGATGGAGAGGGACATTTTATACTCATAACAGGAACAATTTAACAGGATGAAGTCTCAATCCTAAATATCTATGCCCCTAATTTAAAAGCACCCACGTACGTAAAAGAAACATTACTAAAACTCAAAGCAGCGATCAAACCGCACACACTAATAGTAGGAGACTTCAACACTCCTCTCTCACCAATGGACAGGTCAATCAGACAGAAACCTAACAGAGAAATTAGAGAATTAAAGGAGGTAATGAATCAATTGGACTTAACAGACATCTATAGAATATTCCACCCAAATAGGAAAGAATATACCTTCTTCTCTGCAGCTCATGGAACCTTCTCGAAAATTGACCACATACTCTGTAACAAAGCAAACTTCCACAGTTACAAAAAAATATTAGTAACCACATGTGTCTTATCAGATCACCATGGATTAAACTTAGAATTCAACAACAATGCTACCCTCAGAAAGCCTACAAACTCATGGAAACTGAACAGTCAACTTCTGAACCACACCTGGATCAAGGAGGAAATAAAGAGAGAAATTAAAGTCTTCCTTGAATTCAATGAAAATAAAGAAGCAACATACTTAAACTTATGGGACACTATGAAAGCAGTCCAGAGAGGAAAGTTCATAGCACTAAGTGCCCACTTAAAGAAAACAGAGAAAGCACACATTGGAGACTTAACAGCCCACCTGAAAGCTCTAGAAAAAAAAGAAGCAGACTCACCTAGGAGGAGTAGAAGACTGGAAATAATCAAACTGAGGGCTGAAATCAACAAAATAGAAACCCAGAAAACAATCCAAAGAATCAATGAAACAAAAAGCTGGTTCCTGGAGAAAATCAACAAGATTGATAAACCCCTATCCAAACTAATTAAACGGCAGAGAGAGAATATGCAAATTAATAAGATCAGAAATGAAAAGGCGGACATAACCACAGACACAGAGGAAATTCAGAGAATCATTAGATCTTACTACAAAAGGCTGTATTCCACAAAACTGGAAAATGTGAAAGAAATGGACACTTTTTTAGATAAATACCATATACCAAAGTTAAACCAGGACCAGGTGAACAATCTAAATAGACCTGTTAGTCGCGAAGAATTAGAATCTGTTATTAAAAACCTCCCTACCAAAAAGAGCCCAGGACCAGATGGCTTCAATGCGGAATTCTACCAGAACTTCCAGGAAGACCTAATACCTATACTCCTTAATGTATTTCACAATATAGAAACATTACCAAATTCCTTTTATGAAGCTACAGTTACTCTGATACCAAAACCACACAAAGACTCTACCAGGAAAGAGAATTACAGGCCAATCTCACTCATGAACATTGACGCAAAAATCCTCAACAAAATACTGGCAAACCGAATCCAAGAACACATTAGAAAAATTATCCATTATGATCAAGTAGGCTTTATCCCAGAGATGCAGGGCTGTTTCAACATACAAAAATCTATCAATGTAATTCAACATATAAATAAACTGAAAGAAAAAACCATATGATCATTTCATTAGATGCTGAAAAAGCATTTGACAAAATTCAACATCCCTTTATGATAAAAGTCTTGGAGAGATTAGGGATACAAGGGTTATACCTAAATATAATAAAAGCTATATACAGCAAGCCGACAGCTAACATCAAATTAAACGGAGAAACTCAAAGCCATCCCACTAAACTCAGGAACACGACAAGGCTGTCCACTCTCGCCATATCTGTTCAATATAGGGCTTGAAGTTCTAGAAATAGCAATAAGACAACATAAGGGGATCAAGGGGATTCGAATTGGAAAAGAAGAATTTAAACTTTCATTATTTGCAGATGATATGATAGTGTACATAAGCGACCCCCAAAACTCCACCAAAGAACTCCTACAGCTGATAAATACCTTTAGTAATGTGGCAGGATACAAGATCAACTCCAAAAAATCAGTCGCCCTCTTATACACAAAGGATATGGAAGCAGAGAGGGAAATCAGAGAAGCTTCACCTTTCACGATAGCCACAAACAGCATAAAATATCTTGGGGTAACTCCAACCAAGGAAGTGAAAGACCTATATGACAAGAACTTTAAGGCATTGAAGAAAGAAATTGAAGAGAATACCAGAAAATGGAAGGACGTCCCTTGCTCTTGGATTGGGAGGATCAACATATTAAAAATGGCAATTCTACCAAAGGCAATTTATAGATTCAATGCAATTCCCACAAAGATCCTAGCAAAATTCTTCACAGATCTTGAAAGAACAATAATCAACTTTATATGGAAAAATAAAAAACCCAGGATAACCAAAACAATCCTTTACAATAAAGGATCTTCTGGAGGCATTACCATCCCCGACTTCAAATTCTATTACAGAGCTACAGTAATGAAAACAGTGTGGTACTGGCATAAAAACAGAGAAGTCGATCAATGGAATCGCATAGAAGACCCAAATTTTAACCCACAAACCTATGATCACCTCATTTTCGATAAAGGAGCTTAAAGTATACAATGGAGGAAAGAAAGCATCATCAACAAATGGTGCTGGCACAACTGGATATCAACCTGTAGAAGAATGAAAATAGACCCATATCTATCACCTTGCACAAAACTCAAGTCCAAATGGATCAAAGACCTCAATATTAGTCCGAACACACTGAACCTGATAGAAGAGAAACTGGGAAGCACCCTACAACAAATGGGCCCAGGAGATCGCTTTCTATGTATAACCCCAGCAGCACAGACATTAAGGGCAACATTGAATAAATGGGACCTCCTAAAACTGAGAAGCTTCTGTAAAGCAAAGGACACTGTCACTAAGACAAAAAGGCAACCTACTGACTGGGAGAAGATCTTCACCAACCCTGCAACAGACAAAGGTCTGATCTCCAAAATTTATAGAGAACTCAAGAAACTAGACTTCAAAATGCTAATTAACCCAATTAAAAAATGGGGCACTGAACTGAACAGAGAATTCTCAACAGAAGAAGTTCAAATGGCCAAAAGACACTTAAGGTCATGCTCAACCTCCTTAGCGATTAGGGAGATGCAAATCAAAACAACTTTGAGATATCATCTTACACCTGTCAGAATGGCTAAAATCAAAAACACCAATGATAGCCTTTCCTGGAAAGGCTGTGGAGGAAAGGGTACCCTCATCCATTTCTGGTGGGAATGCAATCTTGTGCAACCACTTTGGAAATCAGTGTTTCGGTTTCTCAGGAAATTCGGGATCAACCTACCCCTGGACCCAGCAATACCACTCTTGGGAATATACCCAAGAGATGCCCTATCACATGACAAAAGCATTTGTTCAACTATGTTCATAGCAGGATTATTTGTAATAGCCAGAACCTGGAAACAACCTAGATGCCCTTCAATGGAAGAATGGATGAAGAAAGTGTGGAATTTATACACATTAGAGTACTACGCTGTGGTAAAAAACAATGACTTCTCGAATTTTGCATGCAAATGTATGGAAATAGAAAACACTATCCTGAGTGAGGTAACCCAGACCCAAAAAGATGAACATGGGATGTACTCACTCATAATTGGTTTCTAGCCATAAATAATGGTCACGGAGTATATAATTGGTGAACCTAAAGAAGCTAAATAAGAAGGTGAACCCAAGGAAAAACATATAATTATCCTCTTGGCTATGGGAAGTAGACAAAATTGCCGGGGAGAAAATTTGGAATCTTGGGGGTGGGGTGTGATGGGTGTATCGGGGGATGGGGAGAGAAAAGTGAGAAGGGGAGGATGAGGGAAACTTGGGAAAACAGGATATTTTATGTAAAGAATATTATATGTAAATACATGTAATTTGTAAACATATGTAATGTAACTTATATATCATATATAATATAATTATATATTGGTATTGCTACATTCATATATGTATATATGTATGGGTATATACACATGTATAGCTATGCATGGAATTCAAACATATCCATGTGTGTAAATGTGTGTATGTGTTTGTGTGTGTGTATATATATGTATTGTGTATGTATGTATATATGCATTCATGTATGTATGTATGGCAATTTATTAGTTTGACAGTCACAGAGAGTGAAAAGTTCCACAATGTTTGTCTGTAGGTCATGTTTATTGCAAAATGCTTGTTTTTTTTCTTAAATGTAGGTTTATTCTAAATATTTCAACAAAGGATGGGAATTATAAAGATAGGTGATGGAACATTATGAATGAGAATTTCCAAAATAGTAGCCATTACTTCCTTGAAAGACAATTTAAGATAAAGCCAGATGCTGTTCTACATAAGAAATTAACTGGAAGATACAGAAGGACGGAGACAATTCTCAGGATAAATGTCTGAAAGGCCCTAGAGATACTGGTGAAATTCTTTGTTCACAGCTGAATCTGGATCCCCACATTCAGGGATAACGACAACAGGGCAAACCTGATGAAGAGCTGTATTGATGAGCAAGCATAGCCCTTCTGGTCACATTCCATCCCTAATGTTAGCCATTGGATGACCTTTCATATTCAGGGCAGGCTTCCCTCATCACTGCTCCAATCCCTGAGCCAGCTCTCTGCAAGCAGTATCATAGACAGGCTGAGGACTGTTCTTGACCAATGCCCCATGATCCTCTACGCACTTAAGGTAGGAGTAGTCATCAAAGAAACAAGCCAGATTGATGGAGGAGCTGATAACACATTGCTGTTATCAAGTTCACTGCACAGAAATTAGAATATATTAGAATGCTGACATAGGAGGAGGAAAAAATGTGAGTAAGATCAACTACAAAACAGAAAAGAATGAAAAAAATAATTTGCAATCTTTAATGGTACATTATTAAGAATGAAGATAAAATATCACTGTAGAAATCTGATGACAATTTCTTATATTTGACATATAGTTGTCTTATAGCCTTACAAACCCACTGAAAATTGATGAAGTACATTTACAGAAACAATAGTGTATGAACACTTGCAACTGCTCCCATTCATAATCACTGCAAATTAGAGAGAAAAAAATCTAAATAACTTTGAATGATTGAAGGATTAAGTGGTAGTCAGCTACATAATGGAATATCTGGAGAATAAATGAAAATTAATTATTGTACAATAGAACAGCTTAATTGAAAATTAAAAACACGTCATTTCTTAAAATGTAAGTTTAGAGGCTGGAGAGATGGTTCTCAGATTAAGAACACTTGATACAAAAGCTTGATGTGAGTTCAAATGCTAGCACCCACATAGCAAATTCAATGTTGTCTCTCATCCTACTACAACCTTGTCGATTGCGTTGGGTGGGCTACTCAGTCTAGGGGTTTGTAACCCACCCTGCAATCAGTTATTCTAGGGTCACGGAGGGGTACTACCTGGAAGGGAATGGGCTAAGAAAGAAGGAGGAGGCCATGCTAAGTTTGTCACAGCCTCCGTTTATTAGGGTCAGGGTTGCTGTTTATATAGCCCCTGGATGAGGGCTTGGGGGTAGGGGTGCAGGATCTTGCTGCGTGGTCCAGGTCACGTAGGCCAGAGGTTACGTTCGGTCAGGTCACGTAGGCCAGGAGGTCATTCATAAGTTGACACGCCTAGTTCCCTGGATAGCTGGAATGTGAGGCGGGTTCCGCTAACAGATAACAGCTAATTGGGTGTGGGGTAGGTTCTGTCAATAGAACAACTCTCAACATAATTATGGGTGTGGGGTTCTCTGCAGACTCCCCAGGGTGATGGTTCCTGTAATGATTGTTAGGAGGGAAATGGCTCCTAACACAACCTCAGCACAGAGGGGACAGAAACAGGAGGATCGCTAGGGTTCACTGGTTACCACACTACCTTAATAATGCAAGCTCCATTTACAAGAGGCTTAGAGAGAGGCATAATCTCCAAAGGAATATCCAGAGTAATAGTCAGACATCCAATATCCCCCTCTGGCTAGCATGAGTTCATATAAGCACACAAATGTGCACATACATGTGCACAGACATCATAAACACACACACTCTCTCTCTCACACACACAGGTGCATACACATACACACACAACAAAAAAGAAAGGAAGGAAGGAAGAAGGAACAAAAACAATAGAAAAGTCAACATTAGGAAGCTATGTTCTGCTGTACTGCAGGATTTTATTCACATGATAATCTCAGAAAGATGATGTTAGATAAAAGGGAACATCTGAGTACTTCTAAGGGCAACACACTATTGTAGAACGATGTGAGAGAGAACAGTATAATGATAGCACTGCTTGCTCCACGTATGTTAGCATCTTCAGGGTTCTTGTATATGCTGATTGAAGGCAGATCTGAAAAAGTGGATTTACTATTTTGAATATAAAAGTCACCTATTAAATAATTCTCTAAAATCAGTTTAAGATTAAAGAATATCAATAATGTTAATAATCAAACAATAAAGATATTCATCCAACTCTGAATGATGTGTATGCATGTGCATTTAGTATGTGTGCAGGAGCACAAGTGCATGTGGGTACTTGTGCATGCATATACATGTAATCAGAGAAGAACCCTGGGTACAATTTCTTATGTGCCATCCGTTTTGGTTTCTTGTGACAAGTACTTCATTGATCTGGGACTCACCAAGTCACCTAGTATAGCTAACCGGTCAATCTTTTTTCTGTTTCTCCATTGGGATTATAAGGACATACTACCGTGCCCTTTTGTTTATGTGAATTCTGAGAGATTACACCCAAGACTTCTTGTTTACCAGGCAAGCATTTTATTGAATCCCTTTTCGATGATCACCAGAAGGTAAAGGAAGAACAATGGGAATGCAGTACCAAAGTAAAGTTTTTTCCAGTACAGCCATCTCTCCCTGACACGTTCATGACAGCAAGTGTATTATTTTCCATTTGAATGACTCTAAATATAGATGTTAGGTGTTTAACATAATCCACATGCAGAAGGAATATTTCTATTACTTTTTATTTATTTATTTTTATTATTTAATTAAAAATTTCCACCTCCTCCCTTCCTCCCATTTCCCTCCCACTTCCCCCATCCCCCTTCCCCTCTCTCTCCAGTCCAAAGAGCAGTCAGGGTTCCCTGCCCTATGGGAAGTCCAAGGTCCTCCCCACTCCATCCAGGACTAGGAAGGTGAGCATCCAAACAGACTAGGCTCCCACAAAGTCATTACATGCAGTCGGATCAAAACCCAGTGCTTGGCTTCTCAGTCAGCCCTCCTTGTCAGCCACGTTCAGGGAGTCCGGTTTGATCACATGCTCCATCATCCAACTGGCCTTGGTGAGCTCCCATTAGTTCAGCCCCACCGTCTCAGTGGGTGGGCGCACCCTTGAGGTCCTAACTTCCTTGCTCATCTTTTCCCTCCTTCTGCTCCTCATTTGGACCTTAGGAGCTCAGTCCAGTGTTCCAAAGCTGGTCTGTCTCTAGCTTCATCCATCACCAGCCAGATGAAATTTCTATGGTGATATCCAAGACATTCATCAGTATGACTATAGGATAGGGCCATTTCAGGCTCCCTCTCTTCAGCTGCCCAAGGACCTAGCTGGGGACATTTCCATGGACACCTGGGAGCACTTCTAGAGTCAAGTCTCTCGCTGACCCTAAAATGGCTCCCTTAATTAAGATATATACTTCCCTACTCCCATATCCACCCTGCCTCCATCCAAACCATCCCATTCTATTACTTTTTTAAGACTCAGAGTTGAACAGTTAGTCGTAAGATAATTTTAAATGGTTATTGATGGTGTGTCTGAGCACAGATAATACTATTGATGTTCTCAGATGGCTCAGTGGCTAACATGACTGCTATTCAGCATTAAGACCAGAGTGCGGGTGCATAGTATAAATGCTAGGTGACTGTAGCTCTCCACCTGTAATACATATGTACATACATGTGCACATACACATGCATGTGCACACATACACAAATAGAAACAACATATTTGCACTAAAATGATCATAGATATACTAACATTTCTTATAAATTTACAATATATTGAATAACATTAACACATGTTGTTTTACCCTGAATTTTGCACATGTTGTAGTAGTATGTAAGTGGCAAGTTATGAAGACAATAAGGAGATGGTAGAGAGATTCTATTCCACTTGATGAATAATACTGATTGTTAACTTGAAAGATTTGCTTAGGATACAAACCCCTGGTCACATATGTGAGTTTCAAGAGTAGGTTGTCTAAGGTGTGAAGACCCTCCCTCACTGTTGATAACACTACTCCATGAGCTGGGTTCTGGAGTAAATGAGAAGGAGAAAGGGAGGTGAGAATGTGGATTCACTTCTCTCTGCATCCTAATTGCACATATTATGTGACCAGGCAGCCTAAATTCATGCCACGATATCTTTGTACCATTCAAATTTGAGCCAAAATAAACTTTTCATTACTTAAGATGCAGTTTACATGTATTTTCTTACAACAATGAACAAAGTAATTAATAAAAAAAATTGTGATTTTAGCAACAGAAGACTGTAGAGAAAAGAAGAGGGGAATGCTGTCAGCTGTCCCAGGGTTTGGGTTTTATACCTTCTAGCACAAGTTAACAAGGTAAGAATTTACTTCCTCCTAATAAATGTTTGCCCTCCCCTCCCCCCGTGTCATTTAAGCAAAAAGACAAGAGCTTGTCATATTGTGTGCAGACAATCATTGTCATTCTCTTTTCTTTGGCCATTGAGACAGGAAATGATCTAGAAGGAGACTTTCCCCACAGCAGGCATCCTGAAATCAGGCACAGTGCAAAGACAGCTTACATTGAGTGGATATGCCATACAAGTAACGAATGTTATTTCAGTAGTAAAATCTAGCCTCGCTGATTGACAACTGCAATATAGTAATATATACCACCTAGGGTAATAAGGTATATATCTGTTCGTTATTAAAGAAATGTAGGCCCACTTGTACACACAGGGAGCTATGTTCATGAGGATTGTAGGCTTAATAATTTCATTTTATTCCCATGAGCCTCAGAGTTGTGCCCAAAACTCACTTGCTTTAGTTTTCAAAGTTGATTCTCTACAGACTTTGTGTTTTGAAGCGTTAAATTCTTATGCAAACTTTAAATAACCAGGTTGGGAAAATAGTACTGATCTTCATTATCTTCCGCTGTCCCTTAAAAAGATGCACACCTTACATGTTTCATTCTGTTTTTTTTTTTTGCTTATAAAATTATTTATTTATTTTTATTTTATGTGCATTGGTTTTTTTTTTATTTTTTTTATTAAAAAAATTGTTTTTCGCCTCCTCCCAGCCTCCCATTTCCCTCCCCCTCCTTCCACTCCTCCCCCCTCCCCCCCACTCCTTTTCCCCTCCCCCCACTCCTCTCCCCCTCCCTCTCCAGCCTGAAGAGCAGTCAGGGTTCCCTGCCCTGTGGAAAGTCCAAAATCCTCCCCCCTCCATCCTGGTCTAGGAAGGTGAACATCCAAACTGGCTAGGCTCATTCTGAACCTGATCCAATTATTCAGCCAAGTGAATTTCAAGAGACATGTTATTATTGTCCTATATCTAGAAAACAAAACAAATTAGTTTATACTATGTTTTCTTGACAATTAAAAAGTATTACACTAAATCCATTAATAACTAGAAGATAGCTTTTCAGCTAATAAGGCTTGCTGCAGAGCCTGGCCACCTGAGCTCCGTCCCTGCAATCCACAGGGTGGAAGAAGAGAAATGGGTCCCACAGAACATGCTATGACAGGCAAATGTAGCAAATGTGCATACTCAATGAGTATACAGATGCAGAAATGCAAGTGGATCAACATAAATTCTTACATTAAATGCCATTGATGGTGGGAATGGGATGATGGGAGGGAGTGGGAACTGGAATTGATATGTAAAATGAAAAAAAAATAGATTTTTAATAAAAGAAAAAAGATTTCTATCAAATGGACTCTAATCCACTAGCATAGGATACAGCTGAGGAAATACCCCACTTAGATTGCCCTGTGGGGAGATTTTCGTGATTGATGTTTGATGTAGAAGGACCCAGCCCACTGAGTGGTGCCACATCCATACAGGTTCTCCTGACTTCTACAAGAAAGAATACTTAGCAAGTCATGAGGGGTAAGACAATAAGCAGGACACCTCCATGGATTTTGCATCAGTTCCTGCCTTGCGTTCTTGCCCTGAGTTTATTTCATGATCAATTATAACTGTAAAATGAAATGAATCCTTTTCTTCCCTAATTGCTTTAGATCCAGGTCTTAACCATAGCAACAGAAACCAAACTAAGAATGTGGCAAATTATTTGATGCCCATTGAAGGTGGTTGTGTGAATTAAAATAGGATGCTTAATAATATCACTCACAAGACACAAGGAAACATGATTACCATGGCAGATGAAAGGGTTGTGTCTGAGCTTCTGTTTTGTCCAACATGAATCTCACAACGATGATCTATGGACTTGGAAGCATACATTGTGCACAGACCCTAGTGGGTGGGCAGTTCCTCTGCTTTCAACTTTACCCTTTCCTAAAGTATTAAGAAAAGTCACTCCCAAGTCTCACATTCAATTTCACAGCACAGAAAAATTACCTTAAATATTTTTGGGTTCATTATTTAATACAACTTTTCTGAAAAAAAATGAGAAGATAAAATGAGTAGTGTCTTTATCTCTTAGAGTTGTCCTACAATTGAGAGTTCTGCACAGATTCCCACTTAGCTTTCCTGACTTCTTCTTTTCTGCTGCATATTAGTTCAGAGGTTTACTCTCTACATTTGTGCCCATTTAGTGATTTTATGCATCAAATGCACATACCATCATCTCTTTAGAATATGCTTTTAAATTTTTCTGAGTCTGAGTACTTTGACTGTGTGCATGTATGTGCACAACATCCATGCTTGGTACTCACAGAATTTAGGAGAATGCATCTGCTCCCTTGGAACCAGAGGTAAAGAGGATTGTGAACAATCAAATAGATGCTGTCAATCAAAACTGAGTGTTCAACAAGAGCAGCAAGTGCTTCTTAACCACAAAATCATTTCTCTAGTTCTTAAGTTTTCTTCATCTTCATAAAAAATAAATTATACTTCTGTTTATTTGTTTAGTATGTGTGTGAATGTGTGTGTGTGTATGTGTGTATGTGTGTGCGTGTACACACGTGCTTTGAGGATGGGAAGATGGCTCAGTGGGTAAAGTGCCTGCCTTGGAAATATGAAGTTCTGTGGTCTGATTCTCAGAACCCTTGTAAAAATCTGATGAGGAGGAAATATGTCCATAGTCAAGTGTTGGAGAAAGAGATACAAGAATATCTGTGCAGCTTATTCACCAGACATTCTAGTCAATTGGTGAGCATAAAGATTAATGAGAATTCTTGTCTCAAAAACTAAGGTGGAGAACAATTGGTGAAGACATCAACTCAACATTGACCTTTGACTTCTGCACACAAATTCATGGGTGTACACATTTGTGCAAATACATGGACACAAACACATACTAGACATACAAAATGATTAACAACTATCCAATCTTCAAATTATAAAAATTAATTAGTATCTTATATGCAAAACTCTTGTGTCAAATTATGCATCACATCAAAGGGGGGACAAGTTTGTCACTCTTTATAACAGAAGATAACAAAAGAAATAGCATATATCACAACATCATAACAGTAGCAAGGTTGAATAATCAATCTATCATGACCTGCATATTATTGGGCAGCCATATGTTGGGAGCCATGCCACCTTTTGGGGGTGATCTCTACTACAATCCTAGTCACGGTGGATTTGTACACTCTAGCGTAGGAGCATGAGGATTGGAAAAGTTAGATAGGAGGAACAGAGACAAGAAAGAATCACAGAAATAAAGGATAGTATTAGGAGGACCACTCAATAGATCCTGATTGCTGAATTCCCAGTTCTGAGATCTCAGTTTTCCCATATTTACTATTCCATATACTTTTCTACCTTAATACAAAAGGGATAAAAAGACAAAGACTGCGTTCACATGATACAGAGGACAAGCAGAACAGTTACTTAGCCCATTGCTTGAAACAACAAGTCATTACTTCTTGAGAAAAGCATTCTGCTGTTCAGGCAGAGAACCCACCCTAGACCAATTATCATGAAGGCAGCCACTCCCTACCTAGTTCAAAGCTCCAATTTAGGAGATCAGACCTCTGTCTGATGTGGGGTTAGTAAAGATCTTTTCCCATTCTGTAGGATGTCGTTTTGTCTTGTTGACCATGTCCTTTGCTTTACAGAAGCTTTTCAGTTTCAGGAGGTCCCATTTATTAATTGTTTCTCTCAGTGTCTGTGCTGCTGGTGTTATATTTAGAAAGCGGTCTCCTGTGTTAATGCATTCAACTGTACTTCCCACTTTCTCTTCTATAAGGCTCAGTGTGGTTGACTTTATGTTGAGGTCTTTGATCCATTGGGACTTGAGTTTTGTGCATGGTGATAAATATGGGTCTATTTACATTCTTCTACATGTTGATATTCAGTTATGCCAGCACCATTTGTTAAATATGCTTTCTTTTTTCCATTTGATATTTTTTGCTTCTTTGTCAAAAATCAGGTGTTTGAAGATGTGTGGATTATTATCTGGGTCTTTGAATCAGTTCCTTTGGTCCTGCTGTCTGTTCTTATGCCAATAACAGGCTGTTTTTCAGTACTGTAGCTCTGTAAAAGAGTTTGAAGTCAGGGATTGTGATGCCTCCAGAAGTTCTTTTATTGTACAGGATTGTTTCGGCTATCCTGGACTTTTTGCTTTTCCATATAAAGTTGAGTACCATTCTTTCAAGGTCTGTGATGAATTTTGCTGGACATTGCATTGAACCTGTAGATTGCTTTAGGTACCCAAGAGCATGGGAGATCTTTCCACTTTCTAGTGTCTTCTTCAAATGGATAAGGAAAATGTGGTACATTTACCCAATGCAGTACTGTGGGCCCACATTCCGATATGGCACAAAAGCCATTACCCCGATTTGAGCTGATTACATAGCTCTGCAGACAAGCTGTCTGTGCCCTTAACAAAAGCCAGGATGTCTTGCTCCTAGCTTCTTTTGTTAAAGTGTGGATTACCTGAGAAGAGGTGTTGACTGAAACTGGTCAGGATGTTTGGTGCTTCTTTCCTTTTGCAATTTGGAGGTTGTCTTATAGAGATGCTAATTCAGGGACTTCCTGACTGCTAGATGCAGACATGACTTAAGCCCTGGCACCTGGTTGCCTAGGTGATGGCGTAATGTGTTTTCCCTGCTCAATTTGGTATGGGTATATAAAATGTTTGGACAATAAACGGGATTCTGGCCTTTTCCATGATGTCGGTGTAAGCTGTGTCAGTTCTTTTCCTCGCGACTCCGTTCCAGCCGGGTTAGGGAATTAGGGAATTTATGTGTCGGACCCTCACAGGCCATGACACAGTACTACACATCAGAAAAAAATAATGGCATCTTGAGTTTTGCAGGAAAATGGATGGAGCTAGAAAACATCAGTTTGAGTGAGGTAACCCAGACACAAAAGGACAATTATTACATGTACTCACTCATAAGTCACATTTAAACACAAAACAAAGAAAACCGGCCGACAAATCACAATCCCAGAGAACTGAGACAACAAAGAGGACCCAAAGAGGGACATACATAGATCTAATCTCCATGGGAAGTAGAAAAAGACAAGATATCCTGTGTAAATTGGAAGCATGGGTATCTTGAGGGAGGGTTGAAGGGGAGAGGAGGGTAGAAGCAGGGAGGGGAGCAGTGAAAAATGTAGAGCTCAATAAAATAAAGCTCCAGTTTCAAAAGAAGGAGCAAAAGTATGCTTGAATTCCCTGACCGAAGGTGAAGAGAATGCATCTCTATTGGCCTTCTTAATGTTCAAAATACCAAGTAACTACACCCTAGGTCAGGGTGTGTAGAAAAGGTTGTTGTCAACAACTTTGAGCAAGTTCAAACTCTCTAACCTTCACACAAGGTGGAACAGGCTCACAATTTTGAGCCTCCTCAGCAATCTCAAGCAAATTAGGACATACTATAACTCTATATTTACTGGTCAATTACAATAATCACAACTTTCAGTAAATCCAATGAAATTCAATTTGAATGTAAAAAAGATAATGTTGAATAATTATTAATTGTTGACAAATATTTTTCTGAGATTTATGAAACAACACAATAAGAATATTTGTAGATGGAGTACAAGCTAACACTATTCTTTGTGGAGATTCTGTCTTCTAACTTTGAAAGTAGCCAAATTTCTTCTACATTTATAACTGTTATTTCTGTCAACAATATCTGAAGGAACACCCACCTGTGCCTAGGAAAATTCACCTATCATAATGGACTAGCAGGAACCATGTTAGTAGATGATGTGTTTCAATTTTTTCAGATCTTAAAAATGATTATAAAGTCACAAATTCTTCATTATTTGTTATAAGTATGAAAATAGAGCAGAGCACTAGAGAGCTAGTTCTGTGAATAAATCTTTTACTGGGTTGGCATGAGGACCTGGGTTCAATTCTAAGAAATCTTTCTTAGATGTGACGCAGTCATGTACATCTAAGATTCCAATGTTCTTACAGCAAGATGAAAAGTGGAGGTAGGAGAATTTCCAAGAAGCTGTTGGGTAGATAGCCTGTTGTACAAAGGGACACTAAGACTCTGGATCAAACTAGCCTTATCTACAAAGAGAAAAGAAAACTCTGAGACAAAGGAGGTGTAAGTCCAAACCAACACCTGATACTGTCCTCCCACCATCATATGTATACTGCGGTAGGAGCTTACTCACACTCATGCACATACATATTTAGACATCACATGTTAACACACACATATGCATCACATATGCATAGACATCACTCACACATGCACACACAGACACAAACATACCTACCTGGGGCATCACTCAAATTCACACATATCCATAGGCATTATACACATACACAGTCATCACTCACAGGAATACACATAGAGGTGTCACATACAGAAATAGCTTTATTTCTGAATTTAACATTTTATAGGACAAACAGTTTTGCAGACCCAAATTTTGCATAAGACTGAGATTTTGAACTTTTAATGATCTGGCTATTATTGCCATGTGGCAGGTCAGAAATTAAAAATAAATAAAAAACAAACTATTTGGAACCATTAAAAGCTTTATGGATTCTTGGAAATCACCTGGATGCATTCTGCACTGTGGGACAAACATATTTCTCTAGACAGTTAGGAGAGGAATGACAATGATTTAAAGAGAAGAACTGGCTGTTGTTGCGGGAGGTCCTTCCACTCCTCCAGCCAATGGCTGCTGAGATACCAGCCCATTGGGGCGTGGTCTCTCTCCCTTTAAAAAAGCAACTACTTCCCTCCGCTCTCTCTCTTCACTTTCTGCTCCGCGGCACCTAGACTCCCTTCCTGGTTGCGCAGAGGGCTGTTGTCTGGGACAGTGATCTGTAAGCTTTTTCCTCTTTAAATAAATACCACCCTGTTAATCATAATTCCAAACTGGTGTGGCATTGTTCGTGACTTACGCCTTCAGGCTGTTAAGCCAAAAAGAAGACTTACAGCTAAAGTGTCATCTTGGGAGGTGAGAAGTGATGAGGGGGTTAGTAAAGTCATTCCTGTGGGTGATCTGTGAATAAGGAGAAAGACCTCTTCTGAATGTAAGTGGCACTGTTCCAGAAAAAGGAAGCAGAGGCAAGCCCACAAGTTCTGGCATGCTCATCGATACTGCCTAGCTTCCTTGGAGTGAGCTAACCTGTCCCCCATCCAGCCCTCTCTGCCATGATGGGTTGAAACTTCAGAAAGTGCAAGCAAATCCAGCAGCCCCGATAAGTCATTCTCTTAGACATTTGAGCCAGTAGTGAGAGGCCTAACATGATGTATGATGCACTAGATATAACAAAGGCAAAAATGCAGAGATGATACACAGTCTAATGTTCAAACTGAGTTTGGCTTTGGCATATTCTGGGTAACACGTTTAAATTTTTTTTATTAATTTTGAGAATTTCATCAATATTTGTTGATCATATTTATTCCTCCCAATTCTCCCTGATCTACCCATTCCCCCTTTTCATCTGACCCTGTTTCTCCTTTCTCTTTCTCCCCCCTTTTCTCTTTCTCCCTCCGCCCTCTCTGTACCAAATTCAGTTTGTCTTGGCCCAATATTCTTGGGCATGGGGCCTACCCTAGAGTGTCATACTACAAATCACACTGTTAAGGAAAACTGGCTCTGATTTTCTATGGTTTGAGCTTGTGGAGGTCTTGTGCTTGCTGTCACAGGCACTGTGAGCTCATATTTATACATCTCTGGTTGTATCCAGAAAATCTGTTTCCTTGAGTTCATACAGTATCTCTTGCTGTTACACTCTTTCTACCTCATCTTCCATAGAGAGACCTAAATTTTCAGTGAAGGGGTATGTTATAGATGTCATGCATAGGTCTGAGCATTCTGGTCTGCGCCATCCTAGCTCAGGACATTGTTCATTTGCAAGTCTCTGTGTTAATTGCTATTTATTGCAAGAAGCTTTTCTATTAATGGTTGAGAGACACATTGGTCTATGGGCATAGTAATAAGTCATTAATGGCCATTTTAACACTACGTCCAATTAGCAAAATAATAGTAGTAGATTCCCTCTGAAGACTTAGGACCTATGTTGCTACATGTTCTTGGCCTCATATGGTTCCATCTCATTGAACAGGCCATAGATCCAATCAGAAAGTAATTGGATATCTCCATAGTGTTTGTAGCATTATTATATCAGAAGGCATATATTCCCAGGTCAGGTCAGTAATTTTTGTAGCTTGCAGACTGATAGTGTATATAGCATCTTCCAGTTCAGTGAAAGCTATCCCAGTAGGGATGGTACTTCAAGGTAATTCTCCCCTTGATTTTTCCATGTACATAACTGAAATTTGTTGTGTCTTCAAGAATAGGATCTTGCCATCAAGTTATGGCAGTAAGCAAGACCAATGACCATTGCTTTTAATGTTTGAGGTTCTATGTCAACACACTGGCAAATAATTCAAAAAGAGGTAACTCATTGCTATTACTAGGGGTTTTCACTGACAGCATGAGGTGTCCAGTTGGAGTATTGTCTCCCTATTACATGACAGCACTCTTTGAACTATTTTATATGTATGCACTTTAGGACATCTCTACTTAGTAGGGTTCCACAAGGTTCTCAGGACTTTTAATGTTAATCCCCCCCCATATTTCCTTCTTTGTCTTTTCTTCTCTGTGTGCACTCTTTTTGAATCCTGGGTAAGACTTTAATTGTGATAACCAGACATTATCCATTTAAGAAGTATGGAAATCATAAGGTAACTGTTATTCTGTGGCTATGGTAAAGTACGCTGACCAAAACAATTTAAAGAAAAGATGTATTTTTAGTGTGGGAGAATTGTCTGTATTCTGTTGATCATGTTTTAAATAAATGCTGATTGGCCAGGCAGGAAGTATAGGCAGGTCAACCAGACAGGAAGTAAAAGTGGGGCTTTGAGAACAGGAGAATTCTAGAAAGGAGGAAGCCCATTCCTCACCAATCCTGCCCAGATCACAGAAGAAGCAAGATGTGACCTGACCCACTGAGAAAGGTATCAAGTCATGTGGTTAACATATACTAGAATAATGGGTTAATATAAGTTTAAGAGCTAATAAGAAGCCTGAGCTAATGGGCCAATCAGTTTATAACTAATGAAGACTCTGTGATTTTCTTTGGGGCTTACCAGCTGTGGGAAGTGGGTAGGATGGTAACCGCAATAAGGCTGGCCCTCATGTAACAGAATGGTGCCCACATGGATAACTGCATCCACAGAAAGCCTGAGAGAGCTTGGGAAAGAATAGAGTAAAGCATGTTTTCTTGGTAGCAGCAGTTTCTTGGATCTGCTCTGCTAGCTAGGGGCAATCAAACACTCTCATTTAAGAGAGGCTTCCTGACTCAGCATTAGCTGCAAAACCTTGCAACTCTTTTAAAACATCCTGCCACAAAACACTTAAATCATGTTGATAAAAAGCTGACCGCATGCTTTTCAGTTTTCAGCAAACTCTGACTCAGGAAGACAGTCTGACTATGAAGCATTTGAGTGTGTTTTTTGAGCACACTGCTGCAGCTTGCTTGCTGGCAGGGACCTTGAATGGCCACAGAGTTGTGGCAATAAATATGGCTCTGGCCAGTACCTCTGCCATGAGGCTGGAAAGCTAAGGAATGGGCTGGATACAGCCATCAAAGCCACGGCTATAATCCTCTTCTTAAAGTCTCATCTAGTCAGAAAAAAGAGAGATATACAATAAAGAGAGATTCAAAGATGAAGAAAACCCCTAAATGGTTTACAGTGTGTTAAAAAAATATACAGGCTTGAAAGAACGGTTAAAGTATTTAAAATAAAAACGAAAAAAAGAGAGTAGTTGGGTGTGGTGGTACACACCTTTAATCCCAATACATGGGAGATGGTGGTAGGCTGACCTCTGTGACTTCAAGGTGTAGTAGCACACCTTTAATCCCAATGCCTGGGAGGCAGAGACAGATCTCTGTGAGTTCAAAGTGTGGTAGCAAGCACCTTTAATTCCAGCACCTGGAAGACAGTGGCAAGTGGATTTCTCTGAGTTCAAGGACAGCCTGGTCTACAGAGGGAGTTCCAGGACAAAGATACACAGAGAACCTGTCTCAAAAATCCAAAAGTTAAAAGTAAAAATAAAAGAAATAGAGGTTAAAGTAAAGCTACATAAAGATGGAAAATATTCAGAGAATCTGGATACTGTATGTTATTACGCTCTCTTGGAATTGTTTGAATGCTGAGGAAGGAGCAACAGCTGCTAAAAGATACTTGTTTATCAATGCTGCTGAATTAATCCAAGATAGGTATTTTGAAAATACTTTGACTTCAAAATTGAAGTTAAAAGGTGTTACTTTGGAGAATAGATTTTACTTTTGTTTCCACAGGAAATGAGAGACTGTGGATTCATTCTGAGTTAAGAAAAATCAAGTTCAATCAAGGAAGACCACCTGAGAAATCTCAGATGGCCCGGATATCTGAGTTCTATATCCAGAACAGATTCCAGATGCTGCCTGAGATGATCAAGCCTCACAGGATACTCCAGTCAGGACTTGATTATAACTCTAAATTTTCTTTAGGTCCTCATAAAATTGTCACCACCATCAACCAGCTGGAAGTTGTCTGGAATACTACACCCACATTCCCCAAAAAATAGACTATGAATATTTTCCTTAAAATAAAGCAGGGGAGTGTGGTACAGGAGAATTGTCTGCATTCTGTCAATCATTTATTGAATAAACACTGATTGGTCAGGCAGGAAGTTTAGGCAGGTCAACCAGACAGGAAGTAGTGGGGGGATATGAGAACAGGAGAATTCTAGGAAGGAAGAAGCCCATTCCTCACCAGTCCACAGATCACAGTCCACCACCCAGATCACAGAAGAAGCAAGATGTGAACTACCCCACTGAGAAAGATACCATGCCATGTGGCTAACATATACTAGAATAATGGGTTAATATAAGTTTAAGAGCTAATAAGAAGCCTGAGCTAATGAGCCAATCAGTTTATAATTAATGCAGACTCTGTGTGATTTTCTTTGGGGATTACTGGCTGTGGGAATGGGGCAGAATGGAAACTCCAACAAGCCTGGCCCTCATGTTACATATTTTATCTCAAAATTGCTGTCTACTGTCCATTATAGCAGTCATATGGCAAGAGGGACAGATAGCTGTTCATATTAAACCTAGAATCTAGTGCCTACATAAATGAATAAATAGTGGCATGCTAGTTCTCAGATGGATTTTGTCACTATTATAGAGGTGATAATATTATATATTATCCCTTGGCTAGGTAATACCGCTACCTATAATAAATGGGTTATCAAGGCAGAAAAAGATAAAAAGAACTATTATGTAATATGCATTAGAGATATGCTATTTTATAAGTGATCAAAATATTCTAAATACCTTACAACCCCATATATTTTAAAGTGTTGTTTATATAAATTATAGTAAATAAAATTCTCAGCATTATTATGATAATATATATGTTTAATATATTGTTAAAATATATCCAACTAAACTCTAAAATCTTCATGTTATTCGAGATTTTTCTGGAACACAGAACCAAAGTTATTTTCCCTTTCCTTAGAAGCATATATGAGGTTTCCAAATGGAAAACTGATATTTTTCTCACTTGTAGTTCATGTCCTTTTCTATCTCTCTCTGGTTCTCACGAGAAGAGACAAATATAGAAGAAGCACTAACAACACAGGTCCATGCTCTGTGGCTCCATTTTCACTTGGATTCTGGGGGATTGAACCCAGGGCCTCATGCTTACATAGGGAGTCATGTAATCTGCCCTTTTATACTTTTCACATTATCAAAAGAAATGTATCATTTATATTAAAGTTGGGAATTTCTGGTTAAAATTACAGATAAGACCAAGAAATGTCAGTGTAAACAAAGGAGAAGAGGATATTGAAGGGAGAAGAAATATACTAACTGTATGTGTATTTTCCATGTGCAAATGAGAGAGTTTTGGAAATTTTGAAAAACATTTTAAATTTTGTGTTTGTATGTGTCTTTGCATATGTGTGCAGTGCCTGCAGAGCCACAGGGGAGGGTCAGATTCTCCTGATCATGAGCTTCCCAATATGGGTGCTGACAGATGAACTTTGTTCCTCTGGAAGATAGCAGTGAAAACAAGGCAACAATGGTTCTACTCTGTCATGCATGCAGAAGCTAAGTATTCCTTTTCAGCATTTTATGTTTTCAGCAATGATCTCTATTCTTTATTAGTCAAGTTCCCAAGATGATTTTTTATAGATAAAGGGAGATTTGAAGTATGCAATATTAAGGGTTTCTGAAGTTTAAAGAGACATGGATCTTTTGGAATAAGTAGATCTGCCAACATAAAAGATTTTTTAATAATAACATGTTCATGGTACCAAGTATTTTTCATAACTCTAAGTTTATTTATAGACTTAGACTTTGAAATCATCTTCATTGCATCTGTGCCTTACCGTATGCAAGGTCACCCAGAGGAATAATTCATTTTAGTAGAATCTAAAACCTCAGAAATAACCACACAAGCATATCAGCCAGCCACATCCATGCTAAACATTGAGTAGACATACGACTATACTACTGAACAGTTTTACATTGAAACCAGTTCTCAGAGGTTGACTTTTTTATTTCATTCCTACCAACACCAGTTGGAATGTTCCTAAGAATCTAGTAATTTGAAGGAAAAAGTTCAAATTATTTATTAAAATTATTATCAATGGTGTTACTTGTATAAATGTAAGGAGGTTTGCGTGCATTTACTTAAGTTTGCATGTAGAGGTCAAAAGTGGAGGTCAATTGTTTTTCCAAACACCTCTGCATCTTATTCATTTAAGTATTTACTGATGTCATGTTATGTATATGTGTGAGTATCTGCACACATACCTGTGTACCTCCAGTGTGCCCAGTGGCCACAGAGACAAGAAGGCAGTGCTGGGTTCCATAGAACTGGAGATACAGGTATTTGTGAGCTCCCTCATGGTAGTGCTGGGAATCCAAGCTGGATTTTCTGCAAAAGCAGAAAGTGTTTGTAATTGCTGACCCATCTCTCTAGTTCCATCATTTTACTCTTTTTCCTTAATTTAACACAGTGTCTTTCACTAAAGCAGAAACCCACTGATGTGGATAGAGGGGCTAGTAGTAAACCCCCAGAATCTCTGTTTCTGCCCGCTCAGAATTCAGATTACAAGTATATGCCACTATGCTTACTGTCATTCTATGGATTCTGAAAGACTTAATTCATGTTTTTGTGTTTGCACAGCAAAGCCTTACCTAGTGATTCTTCCCTCCAGTCCTTTCATTCAATTTTATTTTTTATACTTGTTGAATGAACTGTACCACTTATCAAAAAAAAAGTTTTTGCTTAAAATTATAGGAAAGACCAAGAAATATCCATGTAAATAAATCAGAACAAGAATATGTGAGCAAGGATAAGAAATGTACACAGAGAATATATATTAGTTCATGTATATTCTGTACATCTAATCTAAGCACAATTTTAAAAGTTACAATAAATCAATATATATATATATATATATTACATATACATTATATATACACATACTTGCAGCCTCTGTACACATCTGTCATGTTTCTGGCAACTGCTTATGTTATACACAGGGTTATAATCCCCCAATCCCCTGCTCCTTGCATTTGTCTACACTCATGTAGATGCTTTTGGGCTAACTTTTAGCTTATTATTCAACCTTCTATCACATAGTATATAATCAAGGCTCCAGCAGATAAAAAAAAATTAGACACATTTAAAGGAATACTACACACCCATAAAACAATTGGAATTCTGTCATTTGCAACAAGACATGAAAATAAAGACATTATTTGAAAGTAAATGTATTCTGCAATCTACTTTTCTTATTGCACATATCAAAGGGATAAGATGAAGTAGTCTAAAGAGGAAGGTTTGCTTTGGTATTTCAGGCCCAGGCCAATCCAGCACAGCAAGGAAGCATGGCAGCATGAGCTCTAGACAGCTGCTCACGTCATCACAGTAGCTGTCGGGAAGAAGGGAAAAGGAATGCTGCCATTCAGAGGACCCTGACCCATGGAATGGCATCACCCACTTTCAGGGTGGATTTTGTCTCCCAAATGTCTAGACATTCCCCAGACCTGCACAAAGGCTTATTTCCTACCTTATTCGAATTACTGCCAATTTGACAATCAGTACTAACCACACAATCAGAAATGCCTAATTTGGCCTGTCTACTTTGAGAAGGGCACCCATCTGGAGCACTCTGCCTTTTATCCTTAAGTAAACATGGTTTTGTGACAAAAGCCCTTCTGTTCCTTTGAGCTTATTTTTGCTGTCTTTTCTTAGTATGTTGTCTTGAATTAAGACACCGAGATGAACTAGTCTGTAACAAGGGACAGTAGAAAAAAATAAGACAGTCTAGTGAAAAATGATCAGTATGCCTGAAATATACTGCACAAGGTGGGTGCTTAAGTGATTGTGCCATATATGAAAGACCATTAGGGGCAAGGGAGATTTGTGTGTTGGAAAGGAGAGACAAAGATTTCATGGATCCAGATATTGGTGATGATCTGTGTCATGTTACTTCTTTTTACCATCAAATAAGGAACAAAGTCCATGACTAAATGCATAGTGGAAGAATGTAGACAAGTCTGGGGAGAAGAGGGGACTAAACAGCTCTCACATGGGTCAGAACTACAGATTGCCGACATATGTGGACACACCAAGGGCTCAGTATCAGCTAAACTTCAATGATCGTGTTAAGCATTAAACCATGAGCTGCATTTAATAGAGATTGGAAGTTTGCCGGTAGGTGAGTGCTAAACAATGAGTTTGCAAAACAAGAAGGCTATGGATAGTGGAGAGATTATGACAGATCATACAGCTGGAAAATAAGAAAATAGAAAATGGGATACAAAGAACAGTGAATGTGGAGAAATTTACTGTTCCTTGTAGTACCCAAGAACTACTGGCCTAGGGAGCCAGAATGAGGGATGGAGTACAGAGCTCCGTGTGCCCAGTGCTGCTAGCACACAAAAAGCCTTGGATATGATCAGATCAGCAACATTGGTAAACTGGCTGTGCTGGTACAGGCCTATAATCTCTGAACTTAAGAGACAGAGGCAGGAGGATAGAAAAAAATCCTGATCATCCTTGATTATGTAACAATTTAGAGACCAGCCTGGAATCACATGAGACTATGGGGAGGAAGGATAGAAAGGGAAGAAGGAAGAGAGAGAAGAAATTAAAATGGGTCAGCTGAATGATTGGAAATGAAGACAGGAAGGAAACTAAGGAAATGTTTCAGTAGTATACTCACAGAGAGAGAGAGAGAGAGAGAGAGAGAGAGAGAGAGAGAGAGAGAGAGAGAGAGAGAAACACATAGGACACACAGAAACACACTTAGATGTGCTCATACCAACACATAGACACAGACAGAAAGACAGTCACACACACAGAGGCTTATGGAAAAATCACTTTAGTATGAGGTGTAGAAAATAACAATTCCTTGGGAATTAGAATTTTCAGTTCTTCAAGAAAATTAAATAAGAAGAGCATGAGTACTATATGTAAATAAATGCACGATTCTGAGTGGTTCAGTCCTCAGATCCCCAATTCAAAGTAAACACTGTGTTAATGGAAGTGGGGACCATGGCTTATAATCGCCTTAAATGTTAACAGGGCAACCTGCTGCAACCTCAAGTCAATAAGGAGATAAGAGAGAAAGTGATGAATATTTGGGAGAGCTAAAAAATACAGTTTCTTCAGGGGACAGAAGCATTAATTAGAGCATAAATTGTAATGTGAAATATATAAAGAAGTGATCTAGGAAGCATGTTTTGATAGCTCTCTGGTAAAATACAACCACAAATGGCCTATAGAAATGACTTTGAGAAGTTGTCAATGAGATAATAGTTGGTGACATGCAGTGCAGGGTGTCTATGCATGTTTTGTATATGTGAGTCTAAGTGTGCGCATCTTTATACATAAATGTGGAGGATGGTGATTGATGTAGAGTGGCTTTTGTGATCTCTTTCTGCTTAGTTTTTTGAGGCACGGTGTCTTTCTGGACCCATAGTTCCCCAATTCTGACCAGTCTAGCTAGCCAGCTTGTCCTCAGACACTCTGCTTCTGCCTCTTGAGTTCACCTTCTTATATAAGTACTGGGAATCAAGCAAGCCCTCATTTTATTCAAGTGCCTTATCTGCTGAGCCACCAATACAGCACAGAGAACACATTTTAAGGCAAAGACTAAGGAGATCTCCAAAGATGTAGAAATGCTTCTTGGTGAAAGACAGAAACCATAATTTCATACCCTGAGACAGATCCTCTGAGCTGATAATGCCTTTAACTAAGAAAGAGCAGATAGAGAGATGCTGTTTAGATACAAGTAGGGGTTGCTAGTTTATTGCTCTAAATTTCAGGTACATGCTGGACAGAGAGATGTTGATATGAAAAATTAATAGATAAGGTCATGAGAGAATAAGACCAGAATCTACCCATAGTGCAGTTTGTATTCTTTTGAATGAGAAACATACACAAGAATGTAAGACAGAAGCAGACACTTATGCAGATATGCATAGTCAATATGTACTAACCATCATCTGGAAAACGAAGTGGAGTGTTTCCAGAAATTCCGAATCCCTTACTCGGAATGTCTTCATCTCCTCATTTTATACTCTTAAGGAAACTGTGAAAGGAAACAGCACATCTGAAATGGAATGTGATATTAGAATCTGTGTTTTTGCATTTGAGGATGTAAATATATCCTAAATAACATAATCTAATTTTGCTTATTATAAAAAGGTGCATGAATAGAGTCAGACTGTTTGCATGCACCTTAGTCTTGCTTCCCTAATGCTAATGAGTTTGTACATTTTACCCATAATGTTGTGTTTAAGTGTTTACTTCATTCCCTTTCCTCAGTAAAACATTGCATGGTTCATTAGTTCAGCAAAGACACTCGGCAGAGTTGGTACCACTTTAGAATTCAATTTCATGAGCAATGCTCTCAGAAATATGTGTGTGTTAACATTTTGGTGCTCATATGCACAATTATCTGTCAAGGCCATACCAGAAATTAAAATTGCTGTAGTAAACTTTACACTTATATGTGTGTGTGTCTATGTAGATGTATGTATGTTTGTTTCTATGATAAATGTATACAC
>JABTXL010021306.1:3651533-3662930 GCA_025134845.1 Neodon shergylaensis | reverse complement strand
ACATATATGCATACATACACACATGTGTATATATGTGCGTGTATACACACACACATACACACACACATATTTAGTCATGTTTGGTTCTCTCATAAGTCTCTTTGCTACCCAGTCTCTAGTTCATAGCCATCCAGGAAGCTTAGGGCATGGGCTCCCTCTGTTAAATCAAACATTGGTTGGCCATACCCACAAGCTTTGTACCACCATTGCCTCAGCACATCTTACGGGAAGGACAGATTGTAGGTGGAGGGTTTTGTGACTATATTGGCATCTAGGTTTCTCTTTCCATAGCTTGCTGAGTACCATCTCACACCAAAGAGATTAGAATGTATGGGTGAAGCCTCCCAGCTCAACCTCTCTAGATTTAATGAGCTGTTGGAATGTTGTTCTTGGTAATGGGGGACCACTATCAGTTTTCAGAAAGTGATCTTTTGTCAAAGCATTGACCTAAAAATGTTTAGTTATCCCCATGAGGTCCCTTCAGCAAATGACTAAACCAAATGCCACTCATTCTCACCACTGGAAGCCATGCCTGGCTACCAAGATTATCAGTTCAGACTCTGTACACTCCATTTCTAGGAGTCCTCATTAGGGTCCCCCTCATAAATTCCAGAAAGTTTCCACTGCACTAAGTTTTTACCACCTCCTGAATGCCCCCTCCCAATTCCAGTTGTTTCTCCCCACACTCTCCCATCATGCTTCCAACCTTATCCTGCATACTCTAGTCCCCACATGCCCCCAGTCCACCAGCCAATTTTATTCTATTTCCCCTTCCCAAGGAGTTCCATGCGCCTCTCCCCAAACCCTCCTCATTGCCTACCCTCTCTGGGTCTGTGGATTGAAGCTTGATTATCATTTGCTTAGCAGCTAATGTCCACTTATGAGTGAATACATATCACATTTGTCTTTCTGGGCCCGGGTTAACTAATTCAGGATAACTTTTTCAGCTGTATCTACTTGCCTGCAATTGTCATGAAATGATCCTAATGATATTCTGCTATACTCACAGATCAATGTCCTGTCCACTCGACATCAGAAAGGTTTCCTCTAGCAACATATGGGAGTGGGTGTAGTGGTCCACAGCCAGACATGCAGAGAGAGTCTAAATTGGAGGTCTCTATCCGGTCCCCTCAGAGATTAGGGAAATTATTGGAAGATGATAGGAAAGATTTTATGTGTCAGGGAAGCTGCAGAACACCAGGAGAACATGGCCCACCAAATCAATTAAGCAAAGCTCATATGGACTCATAGAGAATGAAGGGCCAAGCATGGAACCTGCATTGGTCTGTTCCAGGTCCTTGGTTTCCATTATAACTGGTAGCTTGGTCATGTTGTAGGACTCCTAACAGTGGGAAATGTTAAATTTCTGACTGTTTTACCTTGCCTGTGCTTGAGATTTCTTTCCTCCTATTGCATTGCCTAGCCTAGTTTCTGGGTGAGGAATTTCACCTTGTTTTATAATATCTTATTTTGTAGTGTTTGGCTGTTGTCACTTGAAGGCCAGCTATTTTCTGAAGAGGAGGTGGAGAGGCTGTGGATCTGTGGGAGAGGGAGAAGAGAGAGAGTTGAGAGCGGTGGAGGGAGAGGAAACTCTGGTTGGACTATATTATAATAGAGAAGAATCTATTTTCAATAAAAATAAAAAATTAAAAGTAAGTAATTAATTATTCAAATAAGTATTATAATCCTCATTCCTATATTTCTGATAGAGGTGTTGCCCTTACAAAAACCAACTTAAGAGAGAGCTTAATTTAGCTCTCAATTTTAGATCATCATCTACAGCTGGGAAGTTAAGACAGGAGCTTCAAACAGTTTTTCATAGCATTTCCAAAGTACCAAAGACAGAGAAACAGAAGCACCGATTTCACTGGCTTCTTTGTTTGTGGTCAACTGGACTCTTTTCTTACACAGTTTCGGAAGCCCAGCCTAGAGAATGGTGCCGCCCACAGTGGCCTGGGTCCTCTCACGTCAGTTAGTTTAGTTAAGAAAATGCCCCTCAGAAATACCCACAGGCCAGCTCAGTGTAGGAAATCTGTCCTTGAGACTCTCTTTCAAGGTCATTCATTATAGGTGTGTCAAGTTGGTGGTCAAGCTACTCATCTGTTTTGTAACAGTTTCTTCTGAGATTGAAACATTCCATTCCCCTCGAAGAGAAGCTCTTTAAGCAGGGAGGTTGACAACTCAATGTTTCTTCAGGTAGTCTCTGAGACTCACCAGATTCTTTAGGCCACTCCTTATCAGAGAAAGCACTACAGGCTGCTCAGAGAAGACAAACTGCAAAGGAGACTTGGAGGCCACACCATCCTCCTGAAAGAAGAAATCAGCCAAACTCTCTGGAAGAGGTTGCAACCAGAACCACTCTCCACACCGTTGAGCTGCATGCAGGCTGTGCAGTGTGCTCCAGGTTTTCAGTATCCGTACTTTGGCCTGTCCTGGGATTCCTGTCTGAGGTGAGTAGATGTTTGTGTTGTGTCTCCCCTGAGAAGGTTTTGTCACGTGACACCATCACAGGTATATATACTCAGCCATAATTCTTAAGAAGTGTCATTGCTACATAAATTTAACTTCTGAAAATCTGGTGTATTTTTTCATAAGCTATTTATTTATCTTTATGCACAAGCATATGTAATGAAGAACTTGGGATTCCTGGTAGATAATGGTCCTTGTGGTGACAGCATCACTCTTCTGCGGAGCCTGTGACCGGATGTAGAGATGACTCCCGGGGACAGTCTGTAATGACAGAAACTACATCATGAGATGCTGAGGCAAAGCTTTTTTCAAGGTGTGAGTAGTGTTAAATAGCAATCTTTCTATGCTGTGTGTTTACAATGTGCAATGACAATGACTGGATACTTTGTTATTTATATTCTAAAAAGTATATTTCTAAATAAACTTGTCTCCTAAATACGTCTAAGTTTTATTACATTCATTGATTTTGTGGTGTGGCCTGCAGGTGTGCTGCAGCATGCATGTGGAGATCAGAGCACAGCATTGAAGAATCTCTTTGGACCATGTAGGTCCTGGGAATCAAAGTTGGGTCATCAGACTTGGATGGAATTGCCTTTTCCTACTGAGCTTCCTGGTTGCCTTAGTCTCCTAAACACCCTCTGTCCATATCACCATTCACTAAGAGGTTTGCAGCTGGTCAGGAAATAAAAATTGCTGCTTTTGAAGTCTATTCAAATCCCATTGCTTATTTCTATTTTGAAATATCTTTCCTATTGGTTTCTATGTGTCATTTACATATTAAAATTTAATCTTTAATTTCACAAGTGAGTATACTTCAATTCTTGTATAAAGTATTACCTATTGATATATCTCTTTTGTGTCCGACAGTTTTCTCTGGTCAATAGCAGTTGCTAATATTAGAATTATAGTTGGATTTACAGTTGCTAAGGTTTATTCAATGTTTTCATTTCTTTCAAAAGAAATATTTCCTGATATGACAGTGACTCAAGATATTCACTAATATTCTCTTTTCAAAGTTTGGAATTAAAGATTTCGCAGTTCTGGTTAGCTCTCAACATATCTTCAGTTTAGGGTTTTGTTGTGGAATGTATATGCAGTCTACTTTTCCAAAGTCATAGTCAACACCTCTTTACCATTTATTGGAAACAGTTTCTGCGTTTCCTGGGGCCTGGCAAAATGTCCCTCTCAGCAATACACTTCTTAGCGACTATAAGATTTCTTTTCTTTCAGTATATGTCACCTGACACCAGAAGAGGGAGCTTGGCCCCTGCAGCTGGAGTTAGAAGTGGTTGTGAAATGCCTGATGTGGGTCCTGGGAAATGAACTCAGATCCTCAGGAAGAAAAGCACTTGTTACTGAGCCATGCCTTCAGCCCCAGATTGGGAGATTTTTCCTTGGTTCATTTCTTTTCTGTATTATAACTATCTGGAAATATCTGAAACAATGCTAAATTGTGTTTTTTTTATGGTAGTTTCAATGTAATTTTTATAATCTAAGAGCACAATTGTCATCATTTATTTGGGGTTGTCAGGTGTATATGGGCTATCGGTTTTAGTAGAATCAAGTTACTGGAGTTATACTGGATTGCTCTACAAATGAATTTTTAGAGAAATAACAAAACATTCATCATTGTACTTGATGAGATGCCAGCTCCCTTGATGTGTCTGTGAATAACTGTGATGCTATCACAAGGATTTAAGGTTAATGTGTTTTTCCTCTTAAATTGTTTTAAACATCTATTTAGTGTGTGTGTATCTGTCTTTGTGTGTATGTCTGTATATATATATATATATATATATATATATATATATATATATATATACATGTCTATCTCTTTCTCACTCTCTGTCTCTCGCATGCTGTGCATATGATGTGAGTGGGGTGGGGGGAGACATTGCATGGAGGGCAGTGGATGGCTCACTAGTGTCGGTCTTCTCTTTCCTCATGCAATCAGACTTGGTGGCAAGCACCTTTACCATTGAGCAATCCTGCCAGTCCTTGTTTCATATTTTTAGTACCATAGCACATTGATCAGATTTCTTCTTGGACTGAACCTTAACTTATGCTATTGCTAATGCTGATGTAGAGGATATCTTCTTTTAATTTTTATTTGTTACCATTTTATATATGGAAATGAAAGAATTTTGCATTCACTCTTTATTTACACACCTGTGGTTGGCTTATTAATATTTATAAACAGAAAATAGCATCCTTGACATTTCTATATACATAATGAAATCATCCAAGACTAAGAATTTAACTTATGTTTTTGAAGTGTTTATGTCTTTTCTTTCTTTTCATTGACCTACTGTATTATTAAATAGCAGAAGCAACAACAGGCTGTGAAGTTCCTTATCTTAAAATAAAACTATTTCATATTTTACACAGATGATCTAAATTCTAGTTACAGAAAGGTTTGTGTGAGACAGAAATGATATATTTTCCTATTAATTATTGAAAATCCCATTATAATGACTTGGTGTTGAATTATATCAGAATTCCGTTAGTGTCATATAAAACTTTTCTCTCTTATCCTGACACTGTGACAATTACATAAAATGTTCAACTTTTAAGTATTCTTCCATTTATATGATCTGAAAATGCAAACAGTATTGCTGATTTTTAAAAGTTTTAACTGAGAAAATTACAGCCTGGTAACACTGGCAAAAATGGTAGAATGGAGAAACAAATGAACACACAAACAAAATCATTCTGATATGATGGTGTTCAGCAAAATGGCAAAGCTGTCACCGCTGAGTTATAGAAGCCAGAAACCAGCCAATAGGGCAGCAACCATGAAATTCTCTACTGTAAATAAGATGATAATTAAGTATGTAAAACACAGTAGGCGTTCTTACATTCAAGCCCATTCCACTTCTGGAATGCTGGGGCTTTGGAGACACAAGGTCTTCAGTCCCTGACCCTAGAGACAGCAGGTGAACATTTTTAGAGCTTTATTTATTTTTAACTATTTGAATGTGAGTGTGGCAAGATGAGAAAGTCTGTGCAAATGACTCTAGGTCCCTGCAGAGGCCAGAAGATGCTACTGGATCTCCCAGAGATGAAGTTACAGATGGTTGTGAACCTTACACATGGATGTTAGGACCTGAACTCTGGCCCACTGCAAGAGCAGGAATCCCTCAATCATTCACTCACCTCTCCAATCCTGAAGATAAACGTTATTCTCAAGGAACTATAACTGCCTATTTTGACTTATCTGGTGATTCTCTGAAGAGATGTCTTGAAATGTGTGTCTTTATTTTTCCTAACATAGGCCAAGTCCAAGGCTCAGGTGGCGATGCTTTCTGTATCTGTCACAACATGTGTAGACAAAAGTTTAGTTGACATTTCAATGAAAAGAAGCCAGAGTAAAAACAGGGCAAAATGAACCGGAAACTTGGAAAGAAACTGTAAGTAATGATTGTTGGTGATAAGGTTTCAAAACCTTTCTCACAATAAAACTACTTACACAAATGATACCCATCTTTGTAGAAACAGAGACTACGTGCAAAGAAGCAGACATTTTATCCTTGTTGTCTGTTTGCTTCAGTTCTATAGACACTTCCAACAACATATGTGTGCGTGTGCTCATGTGCATGTGCTCGAGTTTGGTGCACATATACACGTGTGTGAGTGCTTATGGCAGCCAGAGGACAGCCTGTGATGCTGTTTCTCTTGTGCCACTTCGTTTTTTTTCTGCCTTTCACTTGGCCTGGCACTTCCTGACTAGGTTAGGCTGTCTGCTGAGGGAGGCCTCAGGAGTCAAGCAATTCTACTCCCCCAGGTCTCAGATTACGCTGGAAGCTACTATGCCTGACTTTACATATTAACTTGATTTCTGGGGATCAAAGAGGCTCTCATGCTTGGATAGCAAACCTATTACCATGACTAGTACCCATTCCTCTCGAATTCTTTAGCTGATTGTGTTGTCATGAAACAGAGTCATTGGTGGGCATACATGACAAGCAATAGAGACTTTATTGAAGGAGCTCACAGAACCAGTAAACAAATAACTACGAAAGCAATAACATGATCCTCCTGAAAGGAGAGGATCTCATTTCATTATTGTGTTATTAAATTTGAAGTGGAAAGTTTTCGGTGAAATATTAGGAGACATCTAAAATATTAGGAATATAATTCAAGTGATAGAAAAAATTCACAGAAAACATTTTTTCACAGCCCATATTTTTTACTAACTGGTAGAGTTTTTTTATTAACTATTTCAAATGCATTCAAAGAGATAAAGAAAAACAATTTGAATAAAAATTCACTGTAGGTGGGCCACTGAGATGGCTCAGTTGGTAAAAACATCTTCCATCAACCCTGGTAACATTGATTTGGTCCCCAAAAGGGAACGGATAGAACCAACTCCTGCAAAATGTCCTTTAATTCCCGTCATAGATATGCTGTGGTATACATGTTGCTGCCTCTTGATTGCTCTCTATCTTATCTGTTTCCCTTTATGTATCTTTCTGTGTCTTCCTCTCTCACACATTAAATAAATGCCATTTGTATTCATTGTAAAAAAAAAAAAAAACCTCAAGAACAACAATGTTTCGCCAAACTAAAAAAAGAATTAAAGTATCAGAAGATTACAATAATAAATCAAATATAACTTTCTTGGTTATTAAAATAATTGGATTAAGAAGAGATATCAGAGGCTTTCAAATTAAAAAACTGTCAGTGAAATTGAAGGAGAAAGGGAAAGAATAACAACACATAGTAAAATCACAAAGTATATGATGGCATCAAGCACATTAATACAAACTTTCAAAATAAGTCCCTGAGATATCTGAATATATAATACCATGACGTTTATTAACTTAGACAATCTTTAAAGTCAAAGAGACACTCAGGGAAACACTTTATGACTGGCCAGTTAAAAGGCAAAGCAAAGGAGAACCATGAAAAAGGAAAAAGGAGAAACAGACCTGCTCGGGAGTCCTCAACAGGACAATCAGCCAGTTTCCCAGTATACAGCATGGAGGTCAGACTTCCAGGAATGATGTCAGAATGGAGGCTGCCTCTGTAATCCAGTGAAGGACAACATTCTGATAAGAAAAAAAAAGATTATATCTCAAGGAAAAGAATAGAAGAGTCAAAAGGACCTTGGAAAACAAGACGTGAGATCTCGAGGAATCAGGAGATACTCAACTGTTTAGTTTCCTGATATGGTATGGGGTGGGAGCTGTGCAGATTCCAAAAGTAATCCAGATAAAAGATGGACAGTTCTACAATCAGCATGAGATGAAAACCTTCACAAGATTAAACTCAGTTGCAGATTCTGGTCTGGTATGTAAGAAACCAACAGAATCTCATCTTGTCAAAGTGCAGCATGCTGGTCTCATCTTGAGAGAGGATATATGTTGTAGGAGACTCCTTGTTCGTTTCCTAGCTGCGCAGCACCCGAAATAATCACACAGAAATTATATCATTTAAATCATTGCTTGGCCTATTATCATCTTCTTATTGGCTATCTCTTACATCTTAATTTAACCCATCTCCATTAATCTGTGCATCACCACGAGGTCATGGTCTACTAGCAAAGTTTTAGCACATCTGTCCCAGGCAGTGGCTCAATGGCTTCTCCCTGACTCGGCCTCTTTTCTCTCAGCATTCACTTTAGTTTTCCCCACCTAGCTCTATTCTTTTGCCCTATCATAGGCCAAGACAGTTTCTTTATTAACCAATGGTATTTACAGCATATAGAGGTGAATTCCACATCAAATATGGACTGTGGCAGATGAAGACATGGCCCAGTGGTTAAATGTGCTTACTGGTCTTGTAGAGTATTAAATTTTGTATCCACAGTTAATAGGACAAATATGACTACCAGGTTTTAAGTAGCCCCAAGGAGGGGCTGTCTTTTGGTGGGCTTTCTCAGGAGCAGAGTTTGAAGAGGGCAATTCCAGGGAAGGGGCCATCACTTGGTACACAGGGTGGTATTTGGAGAGGGCAGCACTGGGGGATTGATTTGGAGGCAAAGGTACCAGCAGTAGGAGGAAGGGTAAAAGAGAGACTACTGGTGAATGGATATGATCAAACTATATGGCATAAAATTATACAAGTTTCAAAATATTTTCTCAGTGTTTTCCTATAACATGATTTATTTAAAATTGTGTCATAAGTATTCTAAATACATAAATCTGTCCAGTTGTATTTTAAAATTTTTAAATTTTCTGTTAGTTTCATTTTTGTTTTCCAATACATTCTATGTGATTTCAATAGCTTTAAATTTGTTAAAACTTGATTTTTGCCCCAGTAGATTAGAAACTTTTATAAATGCACAATACATGCTTTAAAATAAACTTCTGCTTTACAATATTAGTAAATACAAGAAACTGGGCAGTCACCATCTGTAAGCTAAACTCCTAGAAAAAGGAGTCAGTGAGTTAAAGAAATGCCCTAGAGGGCAGTCCCAGGCACCCAGCAGGTAGAGATGTCATAGGTCATTACAGGTCAGCGAAGGAAGTAAAACGCTTGTGGAGATTTTAAGTTGCATGACTGACAAGGAAACAGGCCTGTCTGTGTCTAAGCCTTCCTGAAGATTCTTGTAAGCTAAGCAGACTGTGGCTACCAGCCCTGTGCTACTATGTCTCCCGTCAAGGTTGTAAGAGTTTGAGCGTATTCTGATGTAAGCCGGCGGGTGAAGATAAAGTTTTGCATTTAAGCTCTGTGATATGTTGAAACCCAACCTTTGAATGCTTCCTGGACCAATTTCTTTAATACTTCAATAAATCTGCTTTACATGAGATTCAGTAGAAATCATTCTGGAAAACCATCCTGAGGGACTCCACTCTGAAATACGGACCTTATATGTCTTCTTATAGCAGGTCAGATTTTACCTTTGTCTTTCATAAATTGGCTTTTTTCTATGTGCTGCTCTCTACTACTTAAAAAGGAAACAATAAACTCACTTAGTCTAAAAGTAAATTTCTTTATGCTCAAGGATTTTCATTGTTTCTCTCCTGAAAAGTAAAGGACAAATTTAACCTAAGGGTTGATTTGCTTTATTACCCAATAAAGATGAAAAAATAATAATTTCTTTATTTATTCATTCATTACATAGATGAAGAAAACTTCACCTATGATTCTTGAAATATTGCCTCTGATCCACCCAGATCCCTCCTGCCAACTTATTATTTCTTCCTCTATGCTTCTTTCTCTTGTTGTTTTGTTTTTCTTTTCTCATTGTGGGAGATTTCTTCTGATTTATCTTCACAGAGTCTCTTTTATCATTATTATATGAGTTTGTGTATGTGTGTGATGTGTGTATCAGAGGAGGTGTGTTGTCACAATACATGTACAGAGGTCACAGGGCAATTTTGTGGAATCAGTTCTCTCCTACCACATCTATGTGGGTTTCAGGAGTAAAGCATTTTTGCCCACTGACCTAAATGGCTGGTTCCATAGATTATTTTTTGAACATTCTATATTTTGCTGTTCACTCTACTCATTGGGGTTTTAATATTGGATTACGATGTAGCTTCAAAATGAATTTTGTTAATGAGGATATGCATGGTACATGATCACCACATGGTGCAGAGTAAACATCTTGCATATTAAACAGTCTACTCATGGGGGGAAACTGAAAGCTAGGATGCA
Source organism: Neodon shergylaensis (assembly GCA_025134845.1). Classification (NCBI taxonomy): domain Eukaryota; kingdom Metazoa; phylum Chordata; class Mammalia; order Rodentia; family Cricetidae; genus Neodon; species Neodon shergylaensis. Next base: position 3,652,856 of record JABTXL010021306.1, on the reverse strand, counting down.
GGGCTACTTGCTTGGAATGAAAATGGCATTATGAAACCATATGCTTAAACTTTTGCTTAATGGAACAAAAGATAAAAAATGTAACCCTTAGGAATGGGTACCAGACAAGGATGCCTGCTTTTATTATCCTACTCAGCACTGGGCACATTTCATTCTATAGAGCTTTACATTATTATGTTTTCAAGAATGATACCTGGTTTTCTTTTTTTTAAATTCATCTATTTATTTTATATCCTGGCTGCTGTCTCCCACTCCATTCTCCCCTCCCAGTACCTCTCCGCCATTCCTCCCGTTGCCCCCTCCCAGTTCCCTTATCTCCTAGGAGCAATAAAACATGCCATAGCAAGTTGTAATAAGACTAAGGACCTCCCCATGTATTAAGACTGGCAAGGTGAACCAGTATGAAAAAATATGATCCCCAAAGTCAGGAAGAGTTGGAGACAGCCCCCATTCCCACTGTTAGGAGTCTCATACAAGGACCAAGCTACACGGCTGTATCATATATGCAGAGTACCTAGGTCAGTCTCAGGCAGACTCTCTGACTGTTGGTTCATTTTCTGTGAGCCCCTATAAGCCCAGGTTAATTGATTTTATGATCCTTCCAATGATGTCATTGACTCCTCTGTCTCCTATACTCCTTCTTCTTTTTTAGAATGGTTTTGATTTTACGAATCATTTCACTTTCACTTAGGGGTGTGTGTGTGTGTGTGTGCGTGCAGGTGCATGTGCGTGTGCGTGTAAAGGACAGAAGAAGGTGTCAGAACCCTGGGAGCTGAAGTTACAGGCACTTGTGAGCCACCAAGTGGAGGTAAAGAAATCAAATGCTGGCCCTCAGCAGAAAACAAAGCATGCTCCCAACTGACAATGCTGTAGTGAACAAGGTATCAACTCTGTTTCCCCACAGTCCAGAGTACTGTCAGCCTTTCCAAGCAAATGAAGGTATCTGCTGCTTTAGTTGTGTTGCCATTGCACAGTGTGAATATAACGTTTCTACGCACTTAGAGACAAAAATGTGACCTTCCTTATTGTTATATATGCTATTTTATTGCAGTATAGAACCCAAACAAAAGAATCTCTGAGCTATAATGATACTGAAAATCCCACTCAAAAGAATTATATAGCAGAGAGTCTGCATTGGATCTCTCTCTCTCTCTATCTCTCTCTCTCTCATCTTGTATGTGATGATACTCAATACAGAAAACTCTCAGTCTTTATTAACCAGTAGAGCTGAGAATGAGCTTCAGCAAACCAGGGTCTATGTTTAAAATAGAGCTACATCTTACAACAGATGGACTTGAACACCCTAATACGGAAGAAGTGGAA
>JABTXL010021306.1:3603556-3646533 GCA_025134845.1 Neodon shergylaensis | reverse complement strand
CCTAATAGAGAATTAAGAGAATTATTGGAGGTAATGAAGCAATTGGATTTAACAGACATCTATAGATCATTCCACCCAAATAGGAAAGAATATACCTTCTTCTCTGCAGCTCATGGAGCCTTCTCGAAAACTGACCACATACTCGGAAACAAAGGAAACCTCCACAGATACAAAAAAAAAATCAGTGTCCACCTGTGCCTTATCAGATCACCACGGATTAAAGTTAGAAGGCAACAACAATACTACCCCCAGAAAGCCGACAAACTCATTGAAACTGAACAGTCAACTACTGAACCACACCTGGATCAAGGAAGAAATTAAGAAAGAAATTAAACTCTTCCTTGAATTTAATGAAAATAAAGAGACAACATACTCAAACCTATGGGACACGATGAAAGCAGTGCTAAGAGGAAAGTTCATAGCACTAAGTGCACACTTAAAGAAAACGGAGAAAGCATACATAGGGACTTAACAGCACACCTGAAAGCATTAGAAAAAAAAGAAGCAGATATGCCCAGGAGGAGTAGAAGACTGGAAATAATCAAGCTGAGGGCTGAAATCAACAAAATAGAAACACAGAAAACAGTCCAAAAAATCAATGAAACAAAAAGTTGGTTCTTGGAGAAAATCAACAAGATCGACAAACTCCTATCCAAACTAATTAAATAGAGAGAGAACACGCAAATAAATAGGATCAGAAATGAAAAGGGGGACATAACCACAGACACAGAGGAAATTCAGAGAATCGTTAGATCCTACTACAAAAGCCTGTATGCCACAAAACTGGAAAATGCAAAAGAAATGGACATTTTTTTAGATAAGTACCATATTCCAAAGCTAAACCAAGACCAGGTGAACGATCTAAATAGACCGGTTAGTCGCGAAGAACTAGAAGCTGTTATCAAAAATCTCCCCTCCAAAAAAAGCCCAATACCAGATGGCTTCAATGCAGAATTCTACCAGAATTTCCAAGAAGAGCTAATACCCATACTCCTTAATGTATTTCACAATATAGAAACAGAAAAGTCATTGCCAAATTCCTTTTATGAAGCTACAGTTACCCTGATACCAAAACCACATAAAGACCCAACCAAGAAAGAGAATTACAGGCCTATCTCACTCATGAATATTGACGCAAAAATTCTCAATAAAATACTGGCAAACCGAATTCAAGAACACATTAGAAAAATTATCCATTATGATCAAGTAGGCTTCATCCCAGAGATGCAGGGCTGGTTCAACATATGCAAATCTATCAATGTAATCCACCATATAAATAAACTGAAAGAAAAAAACCATATGATCATCTCATTAGATGCTGAAAAAGCATTCGACAAAATCCAACACCCCTTTATGATAAAGGTATTGGAGAGACTAGGGATACAAGGGTCATACCTAAATATAATAAAACCTATTTACAGCAAGGCGATAGCTAACATTAAATTAAACGGAGAAAAACTCAAAGCCATCCCACTAAAATCAGGAACACGACAAGGATTTCCACTCTCTCCATACCTCATCAATATAGTGCTTGAAGTTCTAGCAATAGCAATAAGACAACATAAGGGGATCAAGGGGATGCGTATTGGAAAGGAAGAAGTTAAGCTTTCGTTATTTGCAGATGATATGATAGTATACATAAGCGACCCCAAAAACTCTACCAAAGAACTCCTAGAGCTGATAAACACCTCTAGTAATGTGGCAGGATAAAAGATCAACTCCAAAAAATCAGTTGCCTTCCTATACACTAAGGGTAAAGAAACAGAGAGGGAAATCAGAGAAGCATCACCTTTCATGATAGCCACAAAGAGCATAAAATATCGTGGGGTAAACCTGACCAAGGAAGTGAAAGATCTATTTGACAAGAACTTTAAGTCTTTGAAGAAAGAAATAGAGGAGGACACCAGAAAATGGAAGGATCTCCGTTGCTCTTGGATTGGGAGGATCAACATAGTAAAAATGGCAATTCTACCAAAAGCAATCTATAGATTCAATGCAATCCCCATCAAAATCCCATCAAAATTCTTCACAGATCTGGAGAAGACAATAATCAACTTTATATGGAAAAACAAAAAACCCAGGATAGCCAAAACAATCTTATACAATAAAGGAACGTCTGGAGGCATTACAATCCCTGACTTCAAACTCTATTACAGAGCTACAGTATTGAAAACAGCTTGGTATTGGCACAAAAACAGAGAAGTCGACCAGTGGAATCGAATAGAAGACCCTGACTTTAACCCACAAACCTATGAGCACCTGATTTTGATAAAGGAGCTAAAAGTATACAATGGAAAAAAGAGAGCATCTTCAACAAATTGCGCTGGCAAAACTGGATGTCAATCTGTAGAAGAATGAAAATAGATCCATACCTGTCACCATGCACAAAACTCAAGTCCAAGTGGATTAAAGACCTCAATATCAGTCCGAACACACTGAACCTGATAAAAGAGGAAGTGGGAAATACTCTACAACACGTGGGCACAGGAGACCACTTCCTACGTATAACCCCAGCAGCACAGACAGTAAGGGCCTCATTGAATAAATGGGACCTCCTGAGACTGAGAAGCTTCTGTAAAGCAAAGGACACTGTTGCTAAAACAGAAAGTCAACCAACTGACTGTGAGAAAATCTTCACCAACCCCGCAACTGACAAAGGTCTGATCTCCAAAATATATAAAGAACTGAAGAAACTAGACCGTAAAAGGCTAATCAACCCAATTATAAAATGGGGCACTGAGTTGAACAGAGATTTCTCAACAGAAGAAGTTCAAATGGCCAAAAGACACCTAAGGTCATGCTCAACTTCCTTGGCAATCAGGGAAATGCAAATAAAGACAACTTTAAGATATCATCTTACACCTGTCAGAATGGCTAAAATCAAAATCACCAATGATAGCCTCTGCTGGAGAGGTTGTGGAGAAAGGGTTGTGGAGAAAGGGTGTACACTCATCCATTGCTGGTGGGAATGCAAACTTGTGCAACCACTCTGGAAAGCAGTGTGGAGATTTCTCAGGAAATTCGGGATCAACCTACCCATGGACCCAGCAATACCACTCTTGGGAATATACCCAAGAGAGGCCCTATCATACAACAAAAGTATATGCTCTACTATGTTCATAGCAGCATTGTTTGTAATAGCCAGAACCTGGAAACAACCTAGATGCCCTTCAATTGAAGAATGGATGAAGAAAGTATGGAATATATACATATTAGAGTACTACTCAGCAGTAAAAAAACAAGGATTTCTTGAAGTTTACAGGCAAATGGATGGAAATAGAAAACACTATCCTGAGTGAGGTAAGCCAGACCCAAAAAGAGGAACATGGGATGTACTCACTCATATTTGGTTTCTAGCCATAAACAAAGGACATTGAGCCTGTAACTCAGGTTCTTAGAGAAGCTAAATAAGAAGGAGAACCCAAAGAAAAACATATAGGCATCCTCCTGAATATTAACCTTCATCAGGCGATGAAAGGAGACAGAGACAGAGACCCACATTGGAGCACCGGACCTAAATCTCAAGGTCCAAATCAGGAGCAGAAGGAGAGAGAGGATGAGCAAGGAACTCAAGACCGCGAGGGGTGCACCCACACACTGAGACAATGGGGATGTTCTATCGGGAACTCACCAAGGCCAGCTGGCCTGGGTCTGAAAAAACCTGGGATAAAACTGGTCTTGCTGAACATAGCGGACAATGAGGACTACTGAGACCTCAAGAACAATGGCAATGGGTTTTTGATCCTACTGCACCTATTGGCTTTGTGGGAGCCTAGGCAGTTTGGATGCTCACCTTACTAGACCTGGATGGAGGTGGGTGGTCCTTGGACTTCCCACAAGGCAGGGAACCCTGACTGCTCTTTGGGCTTAAGAGGGAGGGGGACTTGATTGGGGGAGGGGGAGGGAAAGGGGAGGCGGAGGTGGGGAAGAGACAGAAATCTTTAATAAAAAAAAATAAATAAATACAATAAAAAAATAAAATAAAATAGAGCTACATTGGTATAGGAGGTTCTTTCTATAGGTTGCTTTTATTGGTTGAATAAAGAAAACTGCCTTGGCTTTTTGATAGGGCAGACCTTAGGTGGGCAGAGTAGACAGAACAGAATGCTGGCGAGAAGGGAAGTGTAGCAGACGCCATGATGCTATGATTCTCCTGTCCAAGACAGACCCTGGTTAGACTTATGCTGGTAAGCCACAGTCAGGTGGCAATACAGATTATTAAAAATGGGTTAAATCGGGGCTGGAGAGATGGCTCAGAGGTTAAGAGCATCGCCTGCTCTTCCAAAGGTCCTGAGTTCAATTCGAAGCAACCACATGGTGGCTCACAACCATCTGTAATGGGGTCTGGTGCCCTCTTCTGGCCTGCAGGCATACACACAGACAGAATATTGTATACATAATAAATAAATATTTTAAAAAATGGGTTAAATCAAGATGTAAGAGCTAGCCAATAAGAGGCTAAAACTAATGGGCCAAACAACAATTTAATTAGTACAATTTCCGTGTAGTTATTTTGGGGGTTAAGCTAGCCGGGTGGTGGGATGCAGCCCACCACTCTTCTTACAACAAAGTGGTGCTCCAACATGGTCTAATAACTCCACATAAAACTTGAGAGGGCTTAAAAAGGAGAGAAAGAGAGTTTAACACAGCTTATTGTTTTGATATGTGGAAATAAGCAAAACAAAAATCAAGGAAATTATTAATTTGTTACGTAAAGAGGAGAAAATGTTGCTTATAGTGTTTTTAAATCAAATAGAAATTGGACTGGTTTTTTTCCTGCACTGTGAGAACACTACCTAACAGGAGCAGCTTACTGGAGGAAGCATTTCTTTTGGCTCACAGTTCTAGCAGGGTGCAGTCGATCAGGGCTGGGAAAACAGGGCTGCAGGTATCTGAGGGAGCCAGGCATTCCGGTAGAAGAGAGGAAAAAAGAAATAAAGGCAGGCAAGGCCCAACCCAGTGGAGCACTTCCTCCAGTAAGGCTCCACCTCCTAAAGGTTCCATAAGTGTCCCAAAGAGCACCACCATCTGGGGAGTTAATGGAACCATCCTCATTTCTGCCACAGCAGCAATCAGTGGTGATGAAATGCAAGGCATGCCATCCACGGGGCATTTTCAGAGACTCCAATGTGCAGCGAACTATGATTAACTAAAATATATCAAATTTCATTTGACTGTAACAAGACGGTTATACCCAACATTTTTGGAAGGAAATTGAATCAAGTAACATACAATATTTTATATACACTAAATGACATTGAAATATTCATTTCAAAATGCTTAATTGCTAAAATACAATTACACCGTACTTTCAGACCTTATTTCTCATTTACATTTTAGGAGAAAGAGACACAGGGTTAAGTATAGTGAAGAGTTCAAAAATTAACTCTAGGTAATGAAAATCACAGTAAGGAAATGGAAACCCAACCTAACTTATGAACATTAATGAAAAAGTACATGACTGGGGAAGCCCAGAAAATTCCAAGAATATTTTAACTGGTTGTAGAATTTACTAAGGGAAAGTGTGCTGATACTTTAAATCTCCGAAAGTATACAAAAAATAATTAAAATCATCTACTAAGCACCGTGCAGCAAAATGCAGCAGCTTATTTTAAAAATGGTACATGAGAACAGATTCTGTAGTAAAGTAAAATTTGAGCATTTCTTTCCCTATTAGGCAATAAAAAAATTGTACATGTTTATCTGGGTTTGTAAAACAATGAAACTTTATTTAAAAACAAAGTTGCAAGAAAAGTATATCACAGGCTTGATATAGCAGACAGATGGATGTATCATTATTTCAAGACAGAAGTTGGTAAAAAAGCAACATAACACTTATTCAAAAGTTAAAATATCATACTATTGCAGGAACACTTCATAGAGCAACTTCCCTGTGTTTCATGAAATAATAGACTGAACCAATTTATCTGCTGAAGGACATTTAGTTTGTTTCCATTTCTTGGAAGCTATGAACACTGCTGAGTGAGTGTATCATAGCCTCTGTGTGTGTGTGTGCATATACATACATATAAACCAATATAGTGTATGTATATATATGCATATACTTATATATGTATGTATGTTTATATACTTATTTATCAAAGAAAAGGAGGTGTGTTTGGGTATTCAAGCCTGTGTAACAGGGAGTGGCTGAAGAGAAGAGAGGTAGGGGGGAAATAATATAATACTGTTTCAATTAAGAATAATATTTATAAAACTTAAATCCAACATTGCTTATAACCCACTGAACTAGGTAGGAGCCTCACTGAGGTATCTTCCAGCAATAAGCATGATAGAATGCAAGCAGTGTGGGCCCAGGAAAGCTGTGTTTCCTCCAGGATGTAGGGCAGGAGAAGGGCAGACACAAGTCCCTCGCACTGGATGTTATTGCTGCCTGAGACTTTTAGGCATAAATGCTTGTGTATTGGATGAGAGGAGGAACAATTGGAATAATTTCCCATTAGCATGATAACATGTCAGGAACATTTAAGAAAAGCCACTAACACATTATTAGAAGCTACAATATATACAATGCATCCTTAGAAATTCACGTTCAAAAAAATGACTAGAGTTGAAGTAATATTATTATTTACACTAAACATAGAATGGATAAAAAACTACATTTATGATTGTCAGATCATATCCTAGTTGATGAGGAAGAAAGCTGCTAAACATAGATTTCTGGTGGTCCTCACATGGCTGGTGTTACTTCAACAAGAGCAAGGCAGTCACAACTCAAGCATGAATGAGGAGCAGTCTAGAAACTCCATTCTTGGGAGGAGCTATTAGCTGTTGATGGCTGCTGAGGCAGGGGCAGTCATTTTCTCCTTCTGAGGCATGGCCAGCTGGTAGGGCAGGCATGCCCCAGACGACAGCTCTATACCCATGTACTTTTGGCAGAATGCCTAGTCCCGGTATTATTATTTTTAAAAACAACAAAGGAGGGCATGAAGGTGGCAGAGTGAAGGACACATGAATTAGGGAAGTGAAGGGATGTATTACTGGATGGATATGACCAAAATACATTGCACGAATAAAAATTCTGAAGGATATGTTTAGTATATAAGTTTAATTAAATGCATATATGTATGTATGCATATATGGTCAGACTTCATTCATCTCAGTCTTAAAACTGTTAACTTTTAGACATGAGATAAAAGAAAATGACTCTAACACAATATAGCAAAAAATTGTTTAAAAAACCACATTTTTTTTTAAAGCCACGTTGGCTCAGAAGTATATACTCAACTTTCTGAAGTCAAACTTCGAGTGCCAGCCACTAGCCTGTTATTCCCTATAGAAATGATTTTAATAGACTAGCATATGATAATGGATAGATTTTATATATTTGTGGAATTTTAGAAAAATAAAAAAGAAGCTTGAAGAATAGTGATTCTTCATAAAAGTAATTAATGTATTTGGGGCAGGGCCTGTCACATTTTCTCAGCACTTTGACTAAACCATGGGTTTCGGCATTAGCTCCCACTTTCTGCAGTGAGAAACTTCTCTGATGAGGACGAGGAACAACACTGATCTTTTTTTTTTTTAATTTTTTAATGAGAAAAAGAAAAAAAAAGTTTCCGCCTCCTCCCAGCCTCCCATTTCCCTCCCCCTCCTCCCACCCTTCTCCCCCTCCCCCACTCCTCTCCCCCTCCCTCTCCAGTCCAAATAGCAGTCAGGGTTCCCTGCCCTGTGGAAAGTCCAAGGTCCTCCCCTCTCCGTCCATGTCTAGGAAGGTGAACATCCAAACTGGCTAGGCTCCCACAAAGCCAGAACTTGAAGTAGGATCAAAACCCAGGGCCATTGTCCTTGGCTTCTCATCAGCCCCCATTGTTCGCCATGTTCAGAGAGTCTGGTTTTATCCCATGCTTCTTCCGTCACAGACCAGCTGGCCTTGGTGAGCTCCCAATAGATCAGCCACACTGTCTCAGTGGTTGGGTGCACCCCTCGTGGTCCTGACTTCCTTGCTCATGTTCTCCCTCCTTCTGCTCATCAATGGGAACTTGGGAGCTCAGTCCGGTGCTCCAGTGTGGGTCTCTATGACTATCTCCATCCATCACCAGATGAAGGTTCTATGGTGATATGCAAGATATTCGTCAGCATTGCTATAGGATAGGGTCATTTCAGGTTCCCTATCCTCAGCTGCCCAAGGAACTAACTGGGGACCTCGCCTTGGGCTCCTGGGAGCCACTCTAGGTTCAAGTCCCTTGCCAACCCTAAGGTGGCTCCCTTAACTAAGAAATGTGCTCCCGTGCTCCCCTATCCAACCTTCCTTTATCCCAATCATCCTGTTTTCCCAAGTTTCCCTCATCCTCCCCTTCTCACTTTTCTCTCCCCATCCCCCGATACACCCATCCCACCCCACCCCCAAGATCCCAAATTTTCTCCCCGGCAATTTTGTCTACTTCCCGTAGCCAAGAGGATAATTATATGTTTTTCCTTGGGTTCACCTTCTTATTTAGCTTCTTTAGGTTCACCAATTATATACTCCGTGACCATTATTTATGGCTAGAAACCAATTATGAGTGAGTACATCCCATGATCATCTTTTTGGGTCTGGGTTACCTCACTCAGGATAGTGTTTTCTATTTCCATCCATTTGCATGCAAAATTCGAGAAGTCATTGTTTTTTACCGCAGCGTAGTACTCTAATGTGTATAAATTCCACACTTTCTTCATCCATTCTTCCATTGAAGGGCATCTAGGTTGTTTTCAGGTTCTGGCTATTACAAATAATCCTGCTATGAACATAGCTGAACAAATGCTTTTGTCATGTGATAGGGCATCTCTTGGGTATATTCCCAAGAGTGGTATTGCTGGGTCCAGGGGTAGGTTGATCCCGAATTTCCTGAGAAACCGAAACACTGATTTCCAAAGTGGTTGTACAAGTTTGCATTCCCACCAGCAATGGATGAGGGTACCCCTTCCTCCACAACCTCTCCAGCAGAGGCTATCATTGGTGTTTTTGATTTTAGCCATTCTGACAGGTGCAAGATGATATCTCAAAGTTGTTTTGATTTGCATCTCCCTAATCGCTAAGGAGGTTGAGCATAACCTTAAGTGTCTTTTGGCCATTTGAACTTCTTCTGTTGAGAATTCTCTGTTCAGTTCAATGTCCCATTTTTTAATTGGGTTAATTAGCATTTTGAAGTCTAGTTTCTTGAGTTCTCTATAAATTTTGGAGATCAGACCTTTGTCTGTTGCAGGGTTGGTGAAGATCTTCTCCCAGTCAGTAGGTTGCCTTTTTGTCTTAGTGACAGTGTCCTTTGCTTTACAGAAGCTTCTCAGTTTTAGTAGGTCCCATTTATTCAATGCTGCCCTTAATGTCTGTGCTGCTGGAGTTATACATAGAAAGCGATCTCCTGGGCCCATTTGTTGTAGGGTGCTTCTATCAGGTTCAGTGTGTTCGGACTAATAATGAGGTCTCTGATCCATTTGGACTTGAGTTTTGTGCAAGGTGATAGATATGGGTCTATTTTCATTCTTCTACAGGTTGATATCCAGTTGTGCCAGCACCATTTGTTGAAGATGCTGTCTTTCCTCCATTGTATACTTTTAGCTCCTTTATCGAAAATGAGGTGATCATAGGTTTGTGGGTTAAAATTTGGGTCTTCTATGCGATTCCATTGATCGACTTCTCTGTTTTTATGCCAGTACCACACTGTTTTCATTACTGTAGCTCTGTAATAGAGTTTGAAGTCGGGGATGGTAAAGCCTCCAGAAGATCCTTTATTGTATAGGATTGTTTTGGCTATCCTGGTTTTTTTGTTTTTCTATATAAAGTTGATTATTGTCCTTTCAAGATCTGTGAAGAATTTTGCTGGGATCTTGATGGGGATTGCATTGAATCTATAAATTGCCTTTGGTAGAATTGCCATTTTTACTATGTTGATCCTCCCAATCCAAGAGCAAAAGAGATCCTTTCATTTTCTGGTGTTCTCTTCAATTTCTTTCTTCAATGCCTTAAAGTTCTTGTCATATAGGTCTTTCTCTTCCTTGGTTAGAGTTACCCCAAGATATTTTATGCTGTTTGTGGCTATCGTGAAAGGTGAAGCTTCTCTGATTTCCCTCTCTGCTTCCATATCCTTTGTCTATAAGAGGGAGACTGAATTTTTGGAGTTGATCTTGTAACCTGCCACATTACTAAAGGTGTTTATCAGCTGTAGGAGTTCTTTGGTGGAGTTTTGGGGGTCGCTTATGTACACTATCATATCATCTGCAAATAACGAAAGCTTAACTTCTTCTTTTCCAATTCACATCCCCTTGATCCCCTTATGTTGTCTTATTGCTATTGCTAGAACTTCAAGCACTATATTGAACAGATATGGCGAGAGTGGACAGCCTTGTCGTGTTCCTGAGTTAAGTGGGATGGTTTTGAGTTTCTCTCCATTTAATTTGATGTTAGCTGTCAGCTTGCTGTATATAGCTTTTATTATATTTAGGTATGACCCTTGTATCCCTAATCTCTCGAAGACTTTTATCATAAAGGGATGATGAATTTTGTCAAATGCTTTTTCAGCATCTAATGAAATGATCATATGGTTTTTTTCTTTCAGTTTATTTATATGATGAATTACATTGATAGATTTTCGTATGTTGTACCAGCCCTGCATCTCTGGGATAAAGCCTACTTGATCATAATGGATAATTTTTCTAATGTTATCTTGGATTCGGTTTGCCAGTATTTTGTTGAGGTTTTTTGCGTCAATGTTCATGAGTGAGATTGGCCTGTAATTCTCTTTCCTGGTAGAGTCTTTGTGTGGTTTTGGTATCAGAGTAACTGTAGCTTCATAAAAGGAATTTTGTAATGACTCTTCTGTTTCTATATTGTGAAATACATTAAGGAGTATAGGTATTAGGTCTTCTTGGAAGTTCTGGTAGAATTCCGCATTGAAGCCGTCTGGTCCTGGGCTCTTTTTGGTAGGGAGGTTTTTGATAACAGATTCTAATTCTTCGCGACTAACAGGTCTATTTAGATTGTTCACCTGGTCCTGATTTAACTTTGGTATATGATATTTATCTAAAAGAGTGTCCATTTCTTTCACATTTTCCAGTTTTGTGGCATACAGGCTTTTGTAGTAAGATCTAATGATTCTCTGAATTTCCTCTGTGTCTGTGGTTATGTCCCCCTTTTCATTTCTGATCTTATTAATTTGCATATTCTCTCTCTGCCGTTTAATTAGTTTGGATAGGGGTTTATCAATCTTGTTGATTTTCTCCAGGAACCAGCTTTTTGTTTCACTGATTCTTTGGATTGTTTTCTGCGTTTCTATTTTGTTGATTTCAGCCCTCAGTTTGATTATTTCCAGTCTTCTACTCCTCCTAGGTGAGTCTGCTTCTTTTTTTTCTAGAGCTTTCAGGTGGGCTGTTAAGTCTCCAATGTGTGCTTTCTCTGTTTTTTTTAAGTGGGCACTTAGTGCTATGAACTTTCCTCTCAGGACTGCTTTCATAGTGTCCCATAAGTTTGAGTATGTTGTTTCTTTATTTTCATTGAATTCAAGGAAGACTTTAATTTCTCTCTTTATTTCTTCCTTTATCCAGGTGTGGTTCAGTAGTTGACTGTTCAGTTTCCATGAGTTTGTAGGCTTTCTGAGGGTAGCATTGTTGTTGAATTCTAAGTTTAATCCATGGTGATCTGATAAGACACATGTGGTTACTAATATTTTTTTGTAACTGTGGAAGTTTGCTTTGTTACCGAGTATGTAGTCAATTTTCGAGAAAGTTCCATGAGCTGGAGAGAAGAAGGTATATTCTTTCCTATTTGGGTGGAATATTCTATAGATGTCTGTTAAGTCCAATTGATTCATTACCTCCTTTAATTCTCTAATTTCTCTGTTAGGTTTCTGTCTGATTGACCTGTCCATTGGTGAGAGAGGAGTGTTGAAGTCTCCTACTATTAGTGTGTGCGGTTTGATGGCTGCTTTGAGTTTTAGTAATGTTTCTTTTACGTACGTGGGTGCTTTTAAATTAGGGGCATAGATATTTAGGATTGAGACTTCATCCTGTTGAATTGTTCCTGTTATGAGTATAAAATGTCCCTCTCCATCTCTTCTGATTGATTTAAGTTTGAAGTCAACTTTGTTAGAAATTAGTATGGCCACACCTGCTTGTTTCTTAGGTCCATTTGCTTGATAAGTCTTTTCCCAGCCCTTTACTCTGAGTAGGTGCTTGTCTTTGTGTTTGATATGTGTTTCTTGTAAACAACAGAATGTTGGATCCTGTTTTCGTATCCAATCTCTTAGCCTGTGCCTTTTTATAGGTGAGTTGAGCCCATTGACATTAAGTGATATTAATGACCAGTGGTTGTTAACTCCGGTCACTTTTTTAGTAGTAGAGTTTGTGTCTTTCCCTTCTTTAAGTTGCGCTGGTGAAGGGTCTCTAGATGTTTGAGTTATTGTGGTCATTGTTGGACTCCTTGGTTAGAGATTTTCCTTCTATTACTTTCTGTAGAGCTGGATTTGTGGCTACGTATTGTTTAAATTTGTTTTTATCCTGGAAAATTTTGTTTTCTCCATTTATAGTGAACGAAAGCTTGGCTGGATATAGTAATCTGGGCTTGCATCCATGGTCTCTTAGTTTTTGTAATACATCTATCCAGGACCTTCTGGCTTTCATGGTTTCCAGAGAGAAGTCCGGTGTAAGTCTGATAGGTTTGCCTTTATAAGTAACTTGGCCTTTTTCCTTTGCGGCTCTTAATATTCTTTCTTTATTCTGTATGCTTTGTGTTTTGATTATTATATGGCGAGGGGATGTGTTTTTTTTTTTATCCAGCCTATTTGGTGTTCTGTATGCTTCTTGAACCTTCATAGGTACATCCTTCTTTAGGTTGGGAAAGTTTTCTTCTATAATTTTATTAAATATATTTTCTGGACCGTTGAGTTGCACTTCTTCACCTTCTTCTACTCCAATTATTCTTAGGTTTGGTCTTTTTATTGTGTCCCATATTTCCTGAATGTTTTGTGATGAGAACTTGTTGGACTTGCTGTTTTCTTTGATCAGTGCGTTTATTTTCTCTATGTTATCTTCAGCATCTGAGATTCTTTCTTCTATCTCTTGTATTCTGCTGGTTATGCTTGTTTCTGTAGTCTCTATTCGTTTACCTAAATTTTCCATGTCCAGCCGGCCCTCTGTTTGTGTTTTCTTCTTTGCCTCCATTTCAGTTTTCAAGTCTTGAACTGTTTCCATTATCTGTTTGATTGTTTTTCCTTGGTTTCCTAGGGTATCATTCACTGATTTATTCAATTCTTCAAACTTTCTGTTATACTTCTCATCCATTTCTACAAGGGCATTTTTTACATACTGTTTAAGGGCGTCAATCACTTTCATAAAGTCAAATTTTTCTGCTTCTTCTTGGTTAAGGTGTTCCTGTCCTCCTGTTGTGAGGTCGCTGGGTTCTGGTGGTTTCATGTTGTTCTTCAGATTGCTGGGTGAATTCTTGCATTGGCGCCTGCCCATCTCTTCCTCCGAATGCTCCCCTCAATGATGTTTCTCCTGGTTTCCGGAATGGGTCTCCGTGCTGCTTGGGAAGCTCGTAAACACAGGGCCTGCCTTGCTTGCTGCAGGCAGGCTATTGAGACAAAGGAACTACCACTCTCCTGGTTGTCCTCCCGATTCGGAATTGGTCCCAGCGGCCGAACAGGCTGAGCTGGGAGATGTTATGTGGCCAGAGAGGGGAGGGAGGGTTCTGGATGCAAGCCCAATGATGTATCTCCTGGTTTCCGGATTGGGTCTCCGTGCTGCTTGGGTAGCTCGTAAACAAAGGGCCTGCCTTGCTTGTTGCAGGCAGGCCGTCCAGATGGAACTCCTCAGCACCTAAACAGGGCTGCCTGGTAGCCCAATCCTCCGGGGACAAAAGGAAGAAAGTGGCAGGTGGGGCGGAGTCCAGAAGAGCACAGGAGAGCCAGGAGCACAAGCTGGAAGTGCCCGGCTCCCTTACTGGGGACCTTGAGTCCTGCCCGGCAGGCAGGCACTCACCGCTCTGCGTGGGTAGCCTTAGTGTAGGAGCTTAAAACTGTTCTTGAGCACTGGTCCTAGCTTACAGCAGGGCAGGGCTTGGGGGAGGGTGCTGGGGGGCTGGGTCGTGAGTAAGAAAGAAGGCCCTGCAGAAGGAGCTGGGGGAGGGGGGTTTGTGCTCTCTTTGGGGACAGACCGCCCCTGGATAGCACACACTCACCCGTCCAGATGGAACTTCTCAGCACCTAAACAAGGGAGCGCTGATCTTTGAGTATAAACATGAATGTTTAGACAGCAATGTGGCAGTCAGCCGTGTAGCTGCACACATGCTATCCTTCTTCCACCAAGAACCTTCCCACTCACATTCTAACAAGAAACTACAACTTCAGCGGACACCACAAAATAATGACATGTAAGTAGGAAGTGGGCTTATTTAGAAGAAGGGGTCAAATAAGAGAGAAAAGAAAACGAATGAGAAAAATGGGATGAAAATGGCTATAATTCATTGTATAATTGTGTGAAACTGCTAAACAATAAAAGGGGGCGATTTTATTCCTTTCCTCGGAGTATTTTCCTGTATCCTTGCCTCTGTCCCCTTTCTTCCTTCCCTTTTCACACGTGATGGAGACAGAGTTTTGGAAACAGCTGCTCTTGCCAAGGTCTGGGGTTATGAAGGTGTACTACCCATGACCAAAACGTCAGTATGCTCATGAAAGAACATTAGCTGCGATCAAGAGAAAGAAATCTGACAGTCAGTGCTACAAGTCAGAAAAGATGAGAGTGAATTGTTGATCAAAACCAAAAAGTAAAACCCAAATTTCAAAATACAATCACATTCTGAGGCTTTGATGAGATGGCAGGTGTGTCATGTTGAAGAGTAGTGAATTTGCGTAAAAATAGAGTTGAGTTCAATGGTGTAGCCAAGGCATGTATTCAATATTTATATTCTATTTAATATCTTGTCTATGCCTCTGTTATGAGAAAGGACTTTAGGAAGGCCAAGTTCAAAACCTTGTAAATTTCATACTATCCTCCAAGAAATGAAAAAGAGCCACTAGAAATGCATATCACCAAATTCTTCCTGGGGATGTTTTTTTTTTTCTCTTGAAGGATTTTCAAGGAAAGGCCTTGAGGACACCCATCAGTATCTTTAAGTAAAGAAGGCAATGTAAACATTATATGCTTATTTTTATTCATTGACCTCATTCATAATACAAAGCAAATTAAATTGAACTTTAGATGTTGTGTTTATTAAAACCAATTTCTTAAAGTCTTTATCTCAGTATCTATATTTGATTTGATGTGTTTTAATTTTGTGTGTGCGTGTGAGCATATATGTCTTCTTGTATGGTCACATGTAAGCACATGAATGTGGAAACCAGAGGTCAATGTCAGGATTCTCCCTCAATAATTCTCCAATGTCCCATACTTCCACATTCAAACTTGACTTTTCTTTCTCCAATGGGTCCAGTTTATGTTGTCCAACTTTTCCTGTGGCTAGACTAACCATGAAATATATTTGACTTACCAGGAATCAAATCATTGCCCAAAATGGACACACTCTCATGCACCAACCATCAAATACCAATAGTTCCACATTTCCCATATTCTTTTTGTTTGTTTTGTTTTATATGTCTTCTATGACTTGGTGTGCATGACTCCTGTATGTCATAATCACTATAAGTTTATGTGATCATCTGCTCTGTTGTGATCTGAAAGCAGTGTTTCCTTGATGTCTCTTGTAATCTGCTCCCCTTTTTCTTTATTGAGACAGTAGCTATGGAACTGTCCTGGAACTCACTCTGTAGCTCTGTAGACCAGGTTGGCCTTGAACTCACAGATATCTGCCTGCCTCTGCATCCCGAGTGCTAGTATTAAGGGCATGCACCACCACCATCCAGTCTGTTGCCTCTTCTTAAAAGATCTCTGAGCCTGTGGTGATAGGTGTAATATGTATATACCATTTTGGACTAAACACTGTGATGTCCCTTATTCTGTGAACATTGACAGGAAGAGGTATCTGTGCTAATTTCCATCTACTGAAAAAAAAAAACTCTGATGAGGCATGAATAATGCTCTGGTCTATGGATATAGGGATGTCATTAGGAGTCCTTTTGTACTATGCCTGTTTATCAGAATAATAGTATTTGGTTTTCCATTAGGACCTAAAAACCTATCTAGTCATTAAGTTCTTTGTCCCTTCAACAGTGCTAGGTATGCCTTCCATCTCATGAAACAGCCTTAGATCCAATCAGGAGGTGGTTAATTGCTCCAATAGCATTCATGCCACTGTTACAACTGTGGGTATGCCTTGTCAGGACAGTGTTGTTTACAGGTTACAGAGTTCAAAGCTGGGTGAGACTGATGATATCATTTCTCTTAAAGTACCATGAAGACTAGATAGTAAGAATTTAACTTCCAAGTAGGTAACAGCTTGATTTTGTTGTGTTTTATGACTCAGCAATAGATTCTTATCATCAAGTTTGTATGGCAGTTGAAGGTGTTACTAAGAGCCAATAATACTTAGGGATCTGTGTGACTCCATAAACCAACAACACAAAAACAGGTAACTCATTCTTTTTGTAGACAATTCTTTGGGTTTTGTGTAATTAAAATATAATTATATCATTTCTTCCTTTGTTCTCAGTACTATTTTTTGTTTTGTTTTAATTTACTAGCATAAGGTGTCTAGTTGGGATATTGTCCCTTCATTGTACAGCAATTTGATTAAATCTCTTTTTACATAAGTATGTGTTTAGGAAGCTACTATAGTAATAGATTTCCGTATGGCTTTCTCAAAAAGCTTTTGGTGTTAATTCTCCCTCCACATATTGCCTCTGACACCTTGCTATTTAATCCCCTATCCCAATTTATCCCTCTCTGTTCCATTACTTCCTGTCAACTCCTTATGCCACTGCCTTCTAGCTTTCCCTTGAAAGTTCCTTTTTGCCATGGTACCTTACTGAATACATGGATTCTAGAGGCCTTCTGAATAAAACACATATAGCTAAAAATCCACAGCTACTGGATTTTTAAAAGAAAACTTGCCACATTTTAAGGTCTTGGTTACCTCTTGGTTACCTCACTCAGAATGATTGCTTCCAGCTTCATTCACCTGTAATGTCTTTGCTTATCTTACTATTTAAATACAATTCTGTTGTGTAAATATGCAATATTTTCACCATCTGTTTATTGGTTGATGGACAACTAGGCTACTTCCATTTCAGGCTAGTGTGAACAGAGCAGCAATAAACATGGATGAACGAGTATCTCTGTGGGAAGACAAAGAGTTCTTTGTGAATATGCTGGAGAAATATATACCTAGATCACATGGGAGATCTATTTCCAGTAATTTGTAGGAATCTCCACACTGATTCCCATAGTGATTGTCACAGTTTTTCCTGGCATCAGCAATGAATAGGTGTTTCTCTTTCACTATATCCAAATCTGTTTTCACTTGTTGCTTTGACCTTAGCCATTCTGACTGGATAAGATAAAGTCTTAAAAGAGCTTTAATTTTGCATATCCTGAAAGTCAAATCAAAAATATTCATAGATAATTGTATTTTAGCTTTTGAGAACTCTCTGTTTCAATCTGTGCTGTGTTTTAGGTTGTTTTCTTACTGTGTTTTTTTTCTTTGAGTTCTTGCTGTATTCTAGACAGTTACCCTCTGTCAGATACATAGCTGTTAATATATTTTCTTACTCCAAGCAATGCCATTTCCATTGAAAGATGCTATCACTGTTGTAAAGTAAATTTTAGTTCCACATGGTCCTATTTGTCATTTTTTATTTTAATGCCATGCTATTGGAATTCTATTCAGGAAATCCTTTCTTGAGTCCATAAATTCAGTCCTATTCCCTACTTTCTCCTTGCTCAGCTTCAGTGTATCAGGTGTTTTGTTCATGTCTTCCATCCATTGAGGAGCTAAACTCAATCCAGATGAGAGATGGGGATCTCTTTTCTTCTTCATGTAGCTACAAAGTGTGTTGAAGATCCTATCTTTGCCTTAAAAGGCTTCTTTCTTCAAAAATCAGTTGCCCTTAAGTATGTAAACTTGATCAATGTGTCTGCCCTTATGCCAGGACCATGCTGTTTTAATACTATAACTCTGTAGCTGATACAATCTGGGGCATGGTGAGACTTGGAGATTTTGTTTTATTGTTCAATATTATTTTGACTATTCTCGTGTATGTGTGTGTTTCTGAATGAAATTGAAGACTATTTTTTGTGAAAATATTGAGTTGGAAATATGATGAGGACTGTGATGAAGCTATAAATTGCCTTTAGTAGGATGGCAGATTTTACAATATTAATGCTACTCATTTGTGAGCATGGGAGATCATTCCATCCTCTCATGTCTTCTTACATTTCTTTATTCAGTGTCCTGAAGATTTCATTTTGTTATGCCTCAAACCTGTGAAAAATAGCTGATTTAACATATCAAATCAGACATTGGTCACAGGTTCTTCCTGCAAACACTGGCTCCTTCCCTAAACTTCTCCAGCCCAGAGCTTCTCCCAGCTGCCCTTTCCTGTATAACCCAAACATTTTCGTTACCTGGTCCTTTTGTCTACTCTCCTGGTCAGTCTCTTAGTCCAGGCTGCTTCTTTGTCTTCTCACCTGTCCTCCCTCTCCTCACATGGCCCAACTCAGTCTTTATTTCTCTAATTTCTCCCAAATGTCCCTGCTTCTGGCTATGCCCTCCCTTTTATCTACAATAACCTCCCACAATCCCCAGAAACAGTAATGTCCTTTCTTTTTTATTCTTTTGTTCATTCAAATTAAAAAATTCCCCTCTTCCTTAGTTCTTCTATTTATAATAGTATATTTTAGTTCTATTGATTAGTTTCTATCCTAATACTTTGTTGAATTATTTAGTAACTGTAGATTGATGGTAGAGTCTTCCGGACGGGTTCTGTTTTTTTCCTTTTAATTTATTCTTTGTGTCTTTCAAATCATGCATCTCTATTCCATTCATTTCCCCATCTCTTTGCATCTACCCTCTACCCTTGCAACCTCCCCCCATTCAAAAAATTAAGAGAAAAAAAAGAAAAATCAATCTCATCATGGAAACTGTAGCATGACACAGTGAGTCACACAGTACACTCTATTGTTCATATATCTTTCCTTGCAAGTGTCCATTGCTGAGTCATTGTTCTGGCTGATTCCCCTGGTCTCTGTTACACTATTGATGCTGGGCCCTCACTGCAACTCTTTCTTGTTATCCTGTTGCTGCCCTGTGTTGTAGAGATCCTGCAGCTTTGGGTCTGTAGGAAAGGTCCCTTTACGTGATCCAGATCACAGATTGGGTAGATGTTGGAGTGGTTGAGCTTATAACCTTGGTTCTGCACCTGTGTATTTACAGGGTTTGTCAGCCCATTCAATCTCCCTTGTATCCACCACCATCGTAAGCTTTCCTAAATTTCCCTGGCTCGTTCACCCTTGCAGCGAGGAACATAGGGAGAGACCAGCTCTTCTGCTTTTTAGGTCTTCAGGGTAGGCTCTCCCACACCTACACCTTCAGGGCCAATCTACTGTATGGCCCAGATATAACCTAAGGGCCACTCTCCGTAGTGCTACAGTTGATGAGGGGAAGGGATAGCTCTTCCTCTTCCACTCTTTTTTTTAATTATTTAAAAGGCTTTTTTTTTCATTTTACATTCCAACCACAGTTCTTCCTCCCTCCCCTCCTTCATCTACCACCCCCTCCACCTTCGTCCCATCCAAACCCCCATCCTCTCCTCAGAAAAGGTAAGACCTGTGCTCTTATGACCTCAGGGCCAGCGCTCCCACCTGCCTCAGGAGCTGATGTGGGGAGGACATTTCTTCATTGCTCAAGCTACCACATGACAAGGAGAAGAGTAATGGAGAAAAAGATCCCATGCTCACAACTTTGGGGCTAGTTTACCCATACCTCTCTGCTTCCCAGGTAAAGTGCAAGGCCTATGGCAGGGATTCCTATCCTGTGGGTCATGACCACTTCCGGGGCTGCATATCAGATATTAATATTACGATTCATAACAGTAGCAAATTACAGTTATAAAGTACCAATGAAATAATCTTATAATTGTGGGTCATCACAGCATGAGAATCTATATTAAAGGATTACTGCATAGAAAAGGTTGAGAACCTCTCCCTTAGGGTGCTCTACGAGTAGAATTATGTCATGTGCAAAGAATACATTTTTATCTCTTCCTTGTTTTCTTGTATGAACTTTATCTCCTTCATTTGATTTTCTGCTCTGGCTAAGACTTTAAGAATTACATTAAGCAAGCATGGAAAATGTGAAAATCCGTGTCCTTCCAATATGATTGCATTGGGAATACTTGGGATTTTTCTTCATCTACAATGATGTTGTCTTTGGGCTTATTTTATGTGGCTGATAAATTTCTTTGATGCATCCATCTGGAACTACGCTTTTGTTTCTTTTCAATTATTACTGCTATCTTGTTGGTTCCTATGATACTATTGAATTATTTAATCTTAATTTGATTTTGGTCACTGTATATATCTAGAAATGTATCTCTTTCCTTTATATTTTCCAATTTAGTGTAATATAGATATTTAAAGTATGTCCTATGATTCTCTGAATTTCTTTGGTATCTTTTGTAATATCTCTCACTTCATCTCTTGTTTCATTATCTGAGTCCTATCTCTTCTGGTTAGTTTGCCTGGAGTTGTCTACCTTGTTAATGTTTTCAAAGAAACAACTCTTTGTCCCATTCTTTGTATTTGGTTTTGTTTGTTTCTGTTTCTCTATTTGCAGACCTAACTTTTGTTTTCTCTGGTGTATTGTCTACTCTTGCTTTCAAATGCCTTCAGGTGCAGAATTAACATATTAATATAAAATCACTCCAGTTTTCTAATATAGGAACCTCTATAATCTTTCCTCTTAGGACTGCCTTCATTGTGCCCCACAGGTTGGGGTATATTGTGTTCTCATACTTATTCAGTTGTAAGCTTTTTTTAAATTTCCTTTTTAATTTTCCCTTGACATAATTCTCATTCAGTAGTGTGTTGTTTAGCCTCGCTTTGTGTACTTTCTATCATTTCTATTGTTGTGATATCTAACTTTATTCCTTTGTGGTCAGATAAAATGTAAAATGCCATTTCAACTTTTCTGAATGTTTATATTTGAATTGCATCCTAATATGTGATCTATTTTGGAGAAAGTCCCATGAGCAATTGAGAATAAGGTTTATTATTTAGTGTTAAGAATGAAAAAATATGGAAATTCTGGTCTTTGAGATTTTCTACATTTAACATGTTGCTGGCTGTGGAATTATTTTATTTTGCCTTTATAAGTTGAACTATATCCCCTGTTCTGTAGATGTCTGTCAGAACCATTTGTTTTATAATATCATTCATCTCCAGTTTCTCTACTAAGCTTGTGTTTGGATGATATATCTATTGGTAAGAATGGTGACTTGAAGTCACCACTAACACTGTCTTAGCATAAGTCTGTGATTTTAGATTAGTAATATTTATTTTGTGAAACTGGGTACACATGTATTTTGATCATCCTCTTATTGGGTTTTTTACTTTAATAAATATGTAGAGTTCTTCTCTATCTCTGTTGATTAGTTTTGATTTCATGTCTATTTTGTCAAATATTAGAATACTTACACCTGCTTCTATCTTAGTTTCATTTACTTGGAATGCATATTCCCTAAGGAGGTATCTGTCATGGATGTTGAAGGATGATTATTATTATTATTATTATCATCATCATCATTCTCATATATATTACATCATGACTTCACTTTCCCCTCCAGTAGTCTTTTTTCCCTGACTACCCCTCTCTCCCACATCCATCCTCTGCTACATCTACTCTCAGAAAAGGACAGGCCTCCCAGAGACACTACCAAACAAGGCATAATATGCTAGAATAATACCAGATACATTCCATTATACCACAACTGGACAAGGTGATCCAGCAGGAGGAAAAGGGTCCAACAAGAAGGCAAGAAAGTCATAATCAAAGATACTGCATCCCCACTCCCAACTATCACTCCAGCTACCAATGTTAGGAGACCCACAAGAACAACAAACTACTCAGTCATAAGATAAATGTAGAGGGTCTATGTCTGACCCCTACAGACTCCCTGATCTCTGCAAGCCCCCATGAGTCCTGGTCAGTTGATTCTGTGGGCCATGTTCTCATGGTGTCCCTGTCCCCTCAGATTCTTCTCATCTTTCCTCCTTTCCTCTTCAGAATTCCCAGGGAGCTCTGCCTAATGTTTGACTGGGGAACTCACATCTGCTCCCACCATTTACTGAGTGCAGTCTCTCTGGTCTCATTGCTGATGATTCTGCTAGGCTCTTGTCCCAGAACAGTAGGCATGGCAAATTGTAGATCAAAGGTTTTGTGGCTGGCTTGATGCCCTAAGCCCTCCATTTAAGGCCTTACCTGGTTACAAAAGATGGCTGGTTCAGGCTTCATGTCCCCTATTACTAGGATTCTTTGCTAGATTTACTCTTGTAGATTCCATGGAGTTTACAGTGCAATAAGTTTCTAACTTGCTCTGAAATGACCCCTGCCCTGCCCAGTTCCCATCATGTCTTCCAATATTTTCATCTTTCCACCCAACCCTACCTGTTCCCAACCCTACCTGTCCATAGTCCACCCTTGAAATCTATCCTATTGCCCCTGCCCAGGGAGACCCTTGCATCCCCCTTAATCCCTCTTTCTTACTTAGCCTCTCAGAGTCTATGGACCTTGGTATTATTGTCTTTTACTTTACAGTTAATATCCACTTATAAGTGCATACATACCATGTTTGTCTTTCAGAGTCTGGATTACCTCACTCAGGATGAATTTTTCAAGTTTCATCCATTGCCTGCAAATTTCATGATGTCATTGTTTTCTACAGCTGAGTAATACTTTATTGAACAAATGTGCCACAACTAAACTTTTTCCAGTTTCTGACTATTGAGAGTAAAGCCACAACATAGTTGAGCAAGTGTCCTTGTGATATGGTGGAGTATCTGGAGTTATATGTTGAGCAGTAGTACAGTGTAGGAGGTTCTTCTGTCTAGGTGTTGTTTTCATTGATTGAATAAAGAAACTGCCTTGGCCTTTTGATAGGACAGAACTTAGATAGCTAGAGTAAACATAACAGAATGCTGGGAAGAAAGACACAGTGGCAGACACCATGATTCTCCTGCCTGAGACAGACTCTGGTTAGACTCATGCCAGTAAGCCACAGTCAAGTGGCAATACACATTAATGGAAATGGTTTAAACTAATATGTAAAAGTTATTCAGTAAGAGACTAAAGATAATTGGCCAGGCAATGCTTAAATGAATACAGTGTCTGTGTGGTTATTTTGGGGGTTAAGCTAGCCGGGCGGTGGGAGGGACACAGTCTGCTCCTCCTGTTACAGTGGTATAGCTAGATCCTGAGGTAGATCTATTCCAAATTTTATGAGAAACCACAATACTGATTTCCAAAGTGGCTATACAAGTTTTCACTCCCACCAACAATGAAGGAGTATTCCTTTTGCTATACATCTTCTCTGGCATGAGTTGTCTCTTGGGTTTTTAATCTTAGCTATTCAGACGGATGTAAAATGGAACTCAGAGTCATTTTAATTTGTATTTCCCTGAGAACTAAGCATGTTAACCCTGTACTTCACAAACTTGGAAAATGTAAAAGTAATGGACAATTTTTAGATAGATACCGTATTCCAAAATTAAATCAAGACCAGGTGAGCAATTTAAATAGACCTATAAACTGCAAGGAAATAGAACCTGTCAACAAAAACCTCCCAACCAAAAAAAGCCCAGGGCCAGATGGTTTTAGTGCAGAATTCTACCAGATCTTACAAGAAGAGCTAATAACTATACTCCTCAAATTATTCCACATAATAGAAACAGAAAGGAAATGGCCAAACTCTTTTTATGATGCTACAGTAATCCTGATACCAAAACCACACAAAGACTCAACCAAGAAAGAGAATTACAGAACAATCTCACTCATGAACATGGATGCAAAAAATTCAATAAATTACTGGCAAACCAAATCCAAGAACACATAAAAAAAAAAACAAACAAGCAAAAAACAAAAACTATCCACCACAATCAAGACGACTTCATCCAAGAGATGCAGGGCTGGTTCAACATCAAAAAACTGTCAATGTAATTCATTGATTTATAAATAAAGTAAAAGAACAAAAGTCATATGCCTTAAAATAATATTCTGTAGCACAATTCTGGGTTTTTTTTATTGATTTTACTGAGCTATACATTTTTTCTGCTCCCCTCCCTGCCTGTCTCCTCCCCTTCAACCCTTCCTCATGATCCCTATGCTTCAAATTTACTCAGGAGATCTTGTCTTTTACTACTTCCCATGTAGATTAGATCCACATGTGTCTCTCTTAGGATCCTCATTGTTGTCTAGGGTCTCTGGGATTGTGATTTGTAGGCTTGTTTTCATTGTTTTCTGTTTAAAAACACCTATGAGTGAGTACATATGATAGTGGTCTTTTTGGTTCTGGGTTACCTCACTCAATATGATATTTTCTAGCACATTTCCTTGTGGTATGATTGAGAGTTCTCTGTTTAGGTCTGTAGTCCACTTTTTATTGGGTTATTTGTTCTTTTGATGACCAATTTCTTGAGTTCTTTGTATATTTTGGAGATCAGCCTCTTGATCTGGGGTTGGTGAAGATCTATTTCCATTCTGTAGGCTCTGTTTTTTCTTGATGACCATGTCATTTCCTTTACAGTAGTTTTTCAGTTTCAGGAGTTCCTATGTATTAATTGTTTCAGTGTCTGTGGTACTGGGGTTATATTTAGGAAGTGGTCCTGGGTTTTTTGTTTCTCCATATGAAGCTGAGCATTTTTCTTTCAAGGTCTGTAAAGAATTTCGATGGGGCTTGCATTGAATATGTAGATTGCTTTTGGTAAAATGGACATTTTTACTATGTTGATCTTACTGATCCATGAGCATGCAAAATATTTTCATCTTCTGATATATTCTTCAATTTTTTTCTTCAAACACTTGAAGGTTTACCATACAGGTCATTCACTTGCTAAGTTAGTTACCCCAAGATACTTTATATTATCTGTGATTACTCTGAAGGGTGTTGTTTCCATTATTTCTTTCTCAATACATTCATTATTTGTATACTTGAGGGCTACTAATTTTTTTTAGTTAATGTTATATCCAGCAACTTTGTTGAATGTGTTTATCAGCTGTAGGAAGGAGTTCTATGGTAAAACTTTTGGTGCTGCTTATGAATACTATCATATGATCTGCAAATAATAAAATGTTGACCTCCTCCTTTCCAATTTATTACCCCTTCATCTTCTTTTCTTGTCTTATTGCTCTAGCTATAATTTCAAATACTATATCAAGTAGATATTAAAAGAGTGGGGAACCTGTTCTTATTCCTGATTTTAATAAAATTGGTTTGAGATTTTCTCCATTTAATTTGGTGTGACTGTAGGCTTTCCGTAAATCACCTTTATTATATTTAGGTATGTCCCTTGTATCCCTGATCTCTCTTACACTTTTATCATGAAGATGTGCTCATTTTGTCAAAGGCTTTTACAGAATTGAATGAGATGATTGAGTGATTTCTTTCAGTTTTTTATATGTTGGATTGAATTGACAGATTGTTTTTGTATGTTGAGAATCTCTAGAACTATGGGATGAATTCTACTTCATCGTAGTGGATGATCTTTTTGATTTGATCATATATTTGGTTTGCAAGTATTTTACTGAGTATTTTTAAATCAATGTTCGTAGGGGAAAGTGGTGTGCAAAGTCCTTCTGTATATGTTTTGCTTTTATTGGTTAATGAATAAATTTGTTTCAGCCAGTGGCTCACCATTTCTCAATTAAACCCCAGTCTCCTGCATGACAGGTAGGGACACTCACCACTATAAGAAGCTCCTTACAGAGTTTGTTAGCTTTAGGCAAAAAAAAAAAAAAAAAAAAAAACCCTGTTCTTTCCTGGACAGCTTGATATTATCCTATATTAACTGGACATGCAGGACCCACAGAAAAAGGACTGATGAGCTTGCCTAATGGTGAAACAGTCCTTTGGGGTGCCTGCTTCATGAAAGAGACTGCCAGACATTCTGCAAGACACAGGAAAGTGACTAACACTTTGCCAATATAGACAGAACTGTCTTTTAAATTTCCTGCTTCATGGAAAAGTCTGCCAGATACCATGGCTCTATAGGCTGAAGATGGATGCCCCAATGGTACATAAAAACTTTGGATGACTGTCTAGGCAGCAAGATGTCTCTGTCAAATCTAGAGTTTTAAAAGTTGCCTGCAATGCACTTCCTGTTAAGTTAGTCAATAGTATATCCTTCTGTAGTCTTTGATGGAGTTGAAGAATAGATAGTTATAATTATAGTTTTTCTTAGTTATAATACAAGATCAAGTAAGTATAAATATTATAACTAATTCTTGCTGATAAATGTTTTGTTATATGTAATTTTACTATGCTAAAGTTAAAATCTTCCTTTTCATTCAAACAAAAAAGGGCAAATAGTGTGGGAAGTTCATCTGCATATGTGTTGCTTTTATTGGTTAATCCATGGGTTATTTCAATTTTCATGAATATGTTGAGACTTACAGTGTGACCTAGAATGCTGGCCAAGTTTGGAGAATGTTCAATGAGTTGTGAAGAAGAAGATATATTCCTTTGTGGTTGGTTGAAATGTTCTGTAGATATCTATAGGTCCATTATTTCTCTATTTAGTTTTTGTCTGGATGCTCTCTCCATTGGTGAGAGTGGGATATTGAACTCTTCGATTGTTAATGTGTGAGGCTTGATGCATGATTTAAGTTTTAGTCATGCTTCTTTTACAACTGTGGGTGCCCTTGCATTTGGGGAATAGAAGATATTAAAGGTAACAAAAAGATGGATTCTCTTTTCTAATCCAAACTCTTAGTCTGTCTTTTTTACTGGGAAATTGAGATGATTAATATTGAGTTATTATTGAATGTTTATTAATTTATGTTATTTTGTTGTGGTAATTTTTTTTCTTTTTAGTCTTCTTTTGATTATCCATTCAGGGATTATATTTCATTGATTTTCATCTCCACTCAGCATTTAGCTCCTTGACTCATCTGGGGTGGCTAAAATGTCTTCCAATCTTTGACTACTTAGTATGAAGATCACAGGTGTTCAGCACCTGTGTAAAAGTCACTCAGCCTTTTGCATCAGTTCTGGGAAATAACAGGATTCATACTCAAGGTCTCATGCTGGCAGAGTAAGTTCTTTATCAACTGAGCCATCTCTACTGCACACTTCATTTTTTTTTCAGATTCTGAAGACTATGTAATCAAATTACTCAATTTTTTTTCCAAAATAAAGATAGTTAAGCTATTTTAGTGAAAAAGTTTTAGATTTATGTTTCCTCATTTATCAGATTCAGAAATGGCACAGTACTAGTTCACTCCTCTTCATGGAAGATGAGGAAATTAGCACATTTCCAGCTCCTCCTACACCATCTACCCCCACACCTCCTGGTTTTTGAGGCATCAAATGAAACCTTTTTTTCCAAAGCAAATAATTGTTAAATTATTTTTGTCAGATGACTATTATTTTAAGAATAAAGCTTGCAATATGGGTGGTAATGTCACAGAAAAATGCAGTTCTATTTTTAAATGGAAACTTTATGAATATTCTGCATATGCAAATTCCTAAGCTTTCTATGATTACTTTCATTTTTAAATTTAAATATGAAGTTCTGTTTATTTTTTTTGTGTGTGTGTGTAATGAATCAGTAGCTACACAGCTCTTCTGTGTTTTCTTTCCTTTTTGCAGTATGCTTGTTTCACCTTAGTATGTAACAACAATGTAGCCAGGTGTCAGGGGGCTGTGAGGCAGATCAGCAGGTAAGAGTATTTGCCACCAAGTCTAATTGCCTGTGTTCAGATTCTGGAAATTACTGGATAGAAGAATGAAAATGATCCCAGGAAGTTGTCCTCTGACCTACACATGTGTGACTTTGCAAGTATACTCATAAATGTGTACATTGGGGGAGAAAGAGAGAGAGGAGAGAGAATTAAAATAAACTTAAAATTTAATAATTGTTTTCTTTAAATGTATATACTGTATTCCATTTTGTTCTGATCATGAATACAATAGCTGGAATTTTATTACATAATGTGAATATGATGTTGCCAAATACAAGTCTATAACTGGTTTACCTCTGATGGTTTTTGCCTAGTTTAAATATTCAGATAACTTATTATGTTTTGCTTAAAACTGAATAAGTACACAGAAATAAAACATTGCTTGTTATTCCCATATAACTTGGCAAACAACTACACAAAATTTATCTGCAGGTTCCTTTACCACATGAATTTCATCTATTTCATTTTAGAAAATGAGAAATCTCAGGGGCAAGCAAGATGGCTCAATGGAATAGAATGTTTGCCTCTAAGCCTGATGACTTAAATTTAACCACAAGAATCCACATAAACATATAAGGTTTAAATAATAGTTACTCATTTAGTTATATACATATATGTCAGAGAGAGAGAAAAGAAAAAAGGATAGTCAGACAGACAGTACAAGACACAGCATATTTTTGGATGCAGAGAGCAACTTTTACGAGTCAGTGGTTCTCTGGTCCTACAATGTGGGTCTGTCTTGTTAGCAAGAGCCTTACTCACTGAGCCATCTCACCATCCCTTACAACATCGTACATTTAACCGAAAACTGCTCATTCTGTGGTCTGCCATTAGTTTAGAAGCTGTTCGCAATTCTATGATCCTGTTATCATGATATATCAACTCCATCAATTCATTTGTACAGATATACTATCATTATATATAATATATTATATAATGCATAGTTTACATATCAATATATATAATATGTATATATAATTATATACACTATATTGTTAGCCTATGTTTTGTATATTTTTGAAATAGTGCAGCCTGGCAAAATGGCTCCATTTGTAACATACCTGACTTACAAACATAACTAGGACCCACATAAAACCCATGTAAAGAGAACTTGTACCCTGACCACAGATCTGGGAAGGGACAGAGGTAAAAGGATGCCAGCAGATCACTGGCAAGCCAGTCTAGCTGAATTAGTGAATTCAGGTTCAGAGACAGATCCAGTCTCAGAAAATTTGGTGGAGAGCAGTGGAGGAAAATGTTTAATGTTGGCTTCTGCCTTCAACATATGTGTGCACATGTGCAGCATCAAAGACAAACATATATTCATGTGCACATATATTACATAACTGTATATATGATATGCATTCACACAAAAGAATAAGAGTAACTTCATTTTAAATTTTGCTCATTTTAAGTGTATGTGTAGTATAATGGATTGAACCTAGGATTTTTCACTTACCAATAAATCATCACCATAGGCCATGTTATATCATTTCCTAAATCCAAGTTTTTCTTTTTCTTTTTTAAAGATGTTGTCAGGCCCTATGTTTTATTGGTTTACATTGTTGTCTCATCTATGCACACTTCTACTCAAGGTGCTTTCTTCCACTTCAGAATGTTCTTCTTGCCTTCTTTCTTTAACACAGTATCACTTTTATCCTTGTGCCTGGGGGGAAAAGATGCATAGATTTTTTGGTACTCTCTTATTTCTACATATTTGATCTTAAGTATTATCAAAATAACTATGTGTTACAGAATAGTGAAAGTCATTACAGCAGTCTTCTCATGGTATCTTAGCTTGGCCTTCTATTTCTGTGATGAAACACGATGACCAAAAACAAATTGGGAAGGAAATGCTTTATTTGGCTTACATATCCACATCACAGTTTATCATTGAAGGAAACTAAGACAGGAACTCAGGCAGGGCAAGAACCTGGAGGTCTGAGCTAATAGAGGCCATGGAGGAGCACGGATTGCTGACTTGGTCCACTGGGCTTGCTTAGCTGGTTTTCTTTAAAACCCAGAAAAAGGTAGTCTAGGAGTGACACCACCCACAATGGACTGGAATCCACATGTATCACTAATTAAGAAAATGCTGTGGAAGCAGGCCCAAGCCAGCAACCTCCACTGGATCAGGCGTGGATGAGTGACCTCTATGGGCCAAGGCCTGAGCTAGCAACCTCCACCAGAGCAGGTTCCAGGCAACAACCTTTACAGGAACAGGTATGAGGGAGCTACCACCAAGGAAGCAGGCCTGAGCCAGCAACCTCTGTGGGACCGAGCTAAGCCAAGGATCTTCACAGAACAAGACCCAGACCAGTGACCTCTGCAGGAGCAGGCCAAATTCAGAAACCTCCACAGGACCAGGCCCCAAGCCAGCAACATCTTCCAGAGAAGGCCTGAGCCAGCGACTTCTAGGAGAGCAGGTCTGAGCCAGCAACCTCGGCAAGAGCAGGCAGAAGAAGCATCTTCCAAGGAAGCATGCCCAAAACACATTGGGGATTGTAGAGTAACATCCGGGAATGCTAATGAAGGTCTGGAATGCCAAGTGAACTCCAGGGTGACTGGAAATGTGGCCCCAACTCCGCCAATAGGCACAGCAATGTGAGCCTTGGATCCACTGGCAACTGGAAGATTGATCACCAGAGACAAGGACCCAACTATACCAATCAGAGGAAAAGATAGGTAGACAAGGTAAAAACACAATACCACAAAGAACAACATTGCAACAAATACTAGTGGCCCTAAAATATCAAGACTTGAACACCCAAAAACAGATGAAGTAGAAGAAAATGACCTAAAAATAACTTTAGAAGAACGTTTGAGGCCCTTAAAGAGAAACTGAAAAGTTCTCTCTCAAAAAATAAAAACATACAAAAAATTGGAAGAAATCAACAAATCCCTTAAAGAAAATCAAGAAAAAGCAATCAAACAGGTGAAAGAAATGATCAAGACTTGTAAACCAAAATAGATACAATAAAGAAAACACAAAGCAAGGGAATTCTGGACATGGAAAATATGGAAAAACAATTAGGCACCACAAATATAAGCATAAACAGCAGAATACAAGAGATGGAAGAAAGAATCTCAAGCGTTAAAGATATGATAGAGGAAATAGATTCATCAGACAAAGAAAACATTAAATCTAACAAAAGATTAACACAAAATATTCAGAAAATAAGGAACACTATGAAAAAACCAAACCTAAGAATAATAGGGATAGAAAAGAAGACCAACTCAAAGGCACAGAAAATATATTCAGCAAAATTCAACAAAAATTTCCCAATTTGAAGAAAGATATGCATATGAAGATATAATAAGCTTACAGAACACCAACCTGACTGAACCAAAAAATGTCTCCTCACCACATAATAATCAAAACACTAAATATATAGAGTAATGACAGAATATTAAAAGCTACAAAAGAAAAAGACCAAATAACATAAAAAGGCAGACCTATCAGAATTTTACATGACTACTCAATGAAAACAATAAAACAGAGAAGGTCCTGATCAAGAGTTATGCAGACATTAAGAGACCATGAATGTCAGACCAGACTACTATGCCCAGCAAACCTTTCAATCACCATAGATGAACAAAACAAGATATCCCATGACAAAACCAGACTTAACCAATACCTGGTCACAAACCCAGCCCTCTACAAAGTATTAGAATGAAAACTCCAACCTAAGAAAGTTATCTATATGCTAAAAACACAGACAATATCACAGCAACAAATCCTAAAGAGGGAGAAAACACATACAATAACATCACCAACAATGAAAACTAAAATAACAGGAGCTAGCAATCACTGGTTATTAATATACCATAATATAAATGGATTGAACTCACCTATAAAAAGATACAGGCTAACAGATTGAAAATAAAAACATAATCCAAACTTCTGCTGCATACAAAAAACACATTTTAACCTCAAAGACAGACATCACTTCAAAAGTTTGGGATTTTTTTTCCAAACAAATGGACCTAAAAAACAAGAAGGTGCAGCTATCCTAATATCTAACAATATAGACTTCAAACTAAAATCAATTAAAAGAGACAAAGAAGGACATTTCATATTTGTCAAAGGAAAAATTCATCAAGAAGAAATCTAAATACTGAACATCTATGCCCCAAATACAAGGGCATCTTAGTATGCAAAAGAAATACTTCTAAAGCTTAGATCACACAATAAACCCCACATACTGATAAACAGAGACTTCAACACCCCACTCTCCCCAATGAGCAGGTCAACCAGACAAACACTTAACAGAAAAATAAGAGAACTAACAGATGTCATGACTCAAATGAACTTAACAGACAACTATAGAACATTCCATCCCAACATAGAAGAATATACCTTCTTCTCAGCACCTCATGGAACCTTCTTAAAGACTGACCCTATACTAGGTAGAAAACTAAACCTCAACAGATAGAAAACAATTGTAATATTACCCCATGTATCTTATCAATTACCATGGTTTAAAGTTAGAATTCAACAGCAATACTAATTTCAGAAAGCACACAAATCCATGGAAATTAAACAGTGCTCACCTGAATCATCAGTGGGTCAATGAAGAAATAAAGTAAGAAATTAAAGACTTTTTAAAATTCAATGAAAATGATCACACAGCATACCCGAATTTATCAAGTACAATGAAAGCAATGTTAAGAAGAAAGTTCATAGCACTAATTGCCTGTATAAAGAAGTTGGAAAAATCACACTCTAGTGAGTTAACAAAACACCTAAAAACCATAAAACTAAAAGAAGCAAAGTCACCCAGGAGGACTAGATTGCAAGAAATAATTAAATTGAGAACTGAAATCAGCAAAATAGAAACAAAATATTACAAGGAAACAATGAGTCAAAGAGTTGGTCTGTGGAGAAAATCAACAAAATAGAGAAACCTTTATCTAAACTAACAAAATTGTAGAGAGAGAATATCCAAATTAACAAAATCAGAACCAAAATGGGGGATATAACAACAGACAAAAAGGAAACACAGAGAATTATCAAGTCATATTTCAAAAATCTGTACTCCACAAAATTGGAAAATTTAAAGTAAATGGACAATTTTCTATATAAATATTACTTGCCAAAATTAAATAAAGATCATATAAGCAAATTCAATAGACCTATAATTGCTAAAGAAATAGAAATAGTCATCAAAAGTCTCCCAACCAAAACAAGCACAGGACTAGATCACTTCAACATAGAATTCTACAAGATTTTCAAAAAAGACCTAATACCAATACTCCTTAAATTATTCCACACAATAGAAACAGAAGGAATGTTACCAAACTCTTTTTACAAGGTTCCAATTATCCTGATGCACAAACCAAACTAAGGAAAAAAAATTACAGACCAATCTCACTCATGTACATTGATGCAAAAATACTCAATAAAATACTGGCAAATTGTATCCAATAATATATCAGAAAAATTATCCACCATGACCAAGTAGACTTCATCCCAGAGAAGCAGGGATAGTTCAACACATGGATTGATACAATCTATGATATAAGCAAACTGGAAAAAAAAACATGATCATATAGATTCTAAAAATGTCTTTGACAAAATACAATGGAGTACTACACGGGGGTGGGGAATGACATCTTGAAATTTTCAGGCAAATGGATGGATCTAGAAAACATCATATTGAGTGAGGTAACCTAGACCTAGAAAGACAAATAAAATATGTACTTACTCATAAGTGACTTTTAGACAAAAGCAAAGAAAAATAAGTCTACAATTCAAAATCCCAGAGAACCTAGACAACAAAGAGAAATCTAAGATAGACATACATGGATCTAATCCACATAGGATGTAGAAGAAGACAAAATCTCCTGAATAAATTTGGAGTGTGGGAACTATGGGAGAGGGTAGAAGTGGAGTGTGGAGGAAGCGAGGGGAGTGGAGATAAATATTGCTCAATAAAAACAGTAAAAAAAAAATAGAAAGAAAATGCCAAACAGGCTTGAACACAGCCAGATCTTAGGAAGACATTTTCGTGATTGAAGCTTGCTCCTCTCAGATGACTAACTTATGTCAATTTGACATAAAACTTCCAGCACAGTGGGCATCATTGAACCCTGACCTTCGTTAATGGATTTACTCTTGGGCCATGGGGGAAGTTCTTCTTTGGCATGAAGTGTTTTCTTACCATAAGTCCAAGCAAGACTGGGTCAAAAGATTGTAGCTTTGCATCAAAATAAGCCTTTTCTCTTTGTTTGACTAGTGATCTCAAATATTTATTACTGTGACAGAATGCTAACGAGCATAGACTCTAATATCTGAGTACTGGGCCTAGGTCACTGCAGAAAAGAAATAATAATTGGAGATTATGATAAAGATTAGATCCAAGTCTAGTAAAGGAATGCCCTACTGGAAGGTAGATTTTTAATTGTTCCTTTTTATAGTTTTTTAATATATGTATAAAACACCTATTGTCAGAAAATGGATTTTTCCATATTTTATCACAGTGTTGACTTAGGTTTTCTGTCCCACACGGTCCTGCAGTCTTTAAGTTCCAAAGAACCACACAGAGGTTCTACATTAATTATAAACTCATTGGCCCATTAGCTCAGGCTTCTTATTTACTAATTCTTATAACTTTCATAGCCCATAATTCTTGTCTGAGTTAGCCACATGGCTCAGTACCTTTTTCAGCCAGGCAATTACATCTTTCTTCCTCTGAGGCTGGGTCACGACTCCAGACTGTAGAATCCTCTTCCCAGAATTCTCCTTTTCTCATTGCCCCAACTCTACTTCCTGCATGGTTGCACTGCGTATACTTTCTGCCTGGATACCCGGCCAATAAGCATTTTATTAAACAAGTACAAGAAACAAATGTTTACAGGGTAAAACTGTTATCCCACAGCAATCACAGAATTTTTACATGCAGCAAATGTTCACTCTCAGAAGATATTTTATGAGAAATAAAGTATTTTTTTATTCAACTTGCAACTGCTCAATGCCCCAGTGACCACACTGAGGTGTATGGCCTGGATGTGACCAAATCTCTTAAATTATTATGCTTCATAAAACTTAACCAATCCTGTGTTACAGCAAGGATAACTAAAGGAAGTATTTACTTGGTGCCTTCCTTGTTGTCTATGACATTGTACTTGAAAATCCAACCTAAGAAATGGTTTATTTGACCTCATAGTTCAAGAGTCCATTAGGCTGGGGAAGTCCATCATGATGGAGAAAGCATGGAAGCAGCAGTAGGTGGCAGCTGGTCACAAAGCATCAACAGTCCGGAACCAGAGAGTCATGAATACTGGTTCTCAACTCACTGCCTTCAATTTACACAGCCAAGTACTCTAGCCCACAAAATGGCACAGTCCTCATTCAGGGTGAATCTTACCCCTTTCTACTAATCACTGCAAACTCTCACAGACACACTGAGAATTTTTTTCCAAAAGGATTTTAGATTCTCTCAAGTTGAAAATTAGTTTTAATAGCTACAAAATATTAAGATGATAACAAAATAAACAAAATATGAGCTGCCTCCCAAATTATAATAGAAAAAATATTTTCCTCTTTATCATAATGGCCTACAACCCTTATATTTCTGTTTCTTTTCTTAGTAACTGAAACAAATGGATAAGGAACCAAGACTTCAAGATGCAGGCTCCCTTCTGAATAGACCTCCCGGCTATCATCATACTTTCTGCTCGAAGATCTGAAAATATGCATAGATTTCAAGAACCAGAGAAATAGTAGTTTCTAGGGAAAAAGAACCATGTAATAAATACTATAAGCAAAGAAAGCCTTGTACCACCTTAGTTTTGCAATCACAAGGCTTCGTATTGTGTTATTGGCAAGGAGCAATATTTTTATGACTCAGGTGAATTATAACACAGAAAAATAATGGGTGAATTTATTTTTGAGAAACAGTCAATTATGGATACAGCTGGCAATAACATATCATTATCAATAGCAAAACTGGCTATATGGTTGTTGATTTTTCTATTCAAATGGAGATAACCAGAAAATGTAGTACTGGAGTGGAAGCTATTGCTTAGTACACACAAACAGGATGCTATGAGATGAAGTTGCAATCAGATCTGCTTTACAACTATCCATATATCCTAATATTCATTAGTTTCAGAAGAAGATGAAAATAAACTCAAATTTACCCATCTTGAATTTATCCTACTGCAGTATCTGTGAAATGGACTGTGCACTAGATTTGTTGACACTAAAAAGTGTCCAAATCCCACCGGCACTGACCTCTTTTCTAATATAATAAGCCAATTATGTTGATGAAGATTTCAGAGGAGGAAATAAACAAATTACATCTATCTTTATTTGACTGAGGTTGGCTTATACTATCTTGCATGCCATGAACTTTGCAGTTCATATGCATACATGACAGCTGTCCCTATTCTGCTATATTTTGGTCCTTTAAGAATGCCCATCAGACAATAAATTCACAGAATTTACTGTCTTTGCTTCTGGCTATTATTCTTACAAACTAGGGATGTTGCTTATTTTCTGAAACCTGTGTATGCATTTGTTCTCATGTTGTTGTGAAAAAAATGCCTGGACAAAGCAGTTGCGAGGTGAATGTTGGTGCTCTCCCTGTTTTGTCCATTTCATTTGTGCATCAGGTCATGGAATGGTGCCACCCATATTTAGAGTGGGTCATACCACATCACATAACACAACCTAGAAACTTCTACACAGACATACTTGCACTTGGTGAATCTAGATCCTGTCAAGTTCACAGTCAACATTATTCCTCACACTCTGTCCTCGCACTCTGCATTATACCCACTTAAGATTAAAAACTGCACTTCTACTGAACATTTAGCTGCCGTGTTTTGAGTTTATATTCAATCATTCTCTCAGATTCTTGGAAATGTGATGTTCATAAACATATTTAATCATTGCTATCATTGCCAACAATGATCTTAAACTAAGTGAATTCAATAAAAACCTGATTTTGGAAGAGAATTGTATCAACTGTGGTCACAGGAATCTGCAGTAACCTATAATTCAGAATCATTTCACATTCTGCTTACAGGAATGCTTTATGGTATTCTTTTCTGTGAAAGTTCAATAGAATTTAGCTCATACTAAAAATAAATTTCTAGCCCTTTAGAAGCTGGATCTAATGCCAGATGATTGTTGCTATTATTTGCAATGTTTTCAGAGATTTTATTAACATTACTGTGCTATGTGTGAGCAGCCACTCTACCAGCCATTGATTTGTCGCATCTCATTTTTCCTTATTGTACTTAAAATTGTGCTAGAGGAAATAACCAAGGAAAGGAACTAGAATTTCTGAAAACAGGTGTTGCCTCGTGTGTTTCCTGACCTATAAGCAATTTTCTGACATTTATCATTCTTACAATACCACCAATAAATACATAAAGTATTATACAAGAATGAAGGAAATGGGCTGAGTTATTTCAGTCAAGGCAAAGAGCTCACCACATAAATATGAATGCATATAAAAATTCAAGATGTGATAGCAAATACTTTTTTCCCAGAGTTGAGAAAGTACAGACATGTGGATCACTAGGTCTTGTTGAACACCCAGTCTAATGGAATTGGTAAGCTCCAGGCCAGAAAGAGACCCTGTCTCAAAAAAACAAGATAGATGGTACCTAAGAAAAGAGAACTGAGGTTGTCCTCTTGCCTCCACAAACATGAACACATATGTGCATGTGTACCTCACATATGTTCACATTATATTACATACATACACAACCTTCATGTATGCTTCTAAATACTTGTGCACCCAAAAAATACAAAGCAAAAACTTGTACAAACACATGAATGCATTTATACCATTGCATACACATTCACCCCACACACATAAATATATATGAGCATTTGTATATACATTTATACATACAAACATGTGCAAGTGTACACACATGCAGACATATAAACATGTGCATATTCACATATGCATGCATGCTTCCACGAAATGTTTACCCATGCTCACATACTTACAAACTTGTGCTGTATTTTGAAAGATACATACATATACACAAATGTGCAAACATGTAGATATGTGCACATAACACATACATACTAATATGTACCCCATATATACACACATGCCCATAAATATATATGCAGTTCCATACATCACATAAACACATAAATACACAAACACATATCTGTGTACCCAATACATATATGTACAAATATGAACACACAAACATGCACACATATACTTAAACATGCATACATATGCAAATTTATATTCAAACACATACAAACACAAAGAATGTGTATATATGTGTGCACACAAATATATATACAAATGTGAAAATATGTGTACTCCACACATAAACATGTAAAAACACACATATCTACGCAAACATATCACACCTGCACACAAACATGCATAAGTGCATAGACATGAATATTCACCTCCTCGTGCATGTGTACCCATTCATACATAAATATACACAAGCACACACACACACAAGCTGGCACATATACCTCTGAGTACTGGGCCAGTGGTATGTCCTCTACCCCTCTATTATTCTACCCAGGGTGATCACTCTAAAAAACTGGGAAGAGAGGATGCAAGGCTCCACAAAGAGTGAAAAATGGTTATCATCTCTGAACTGGAGCAGAGGAAAAGTCACCAATCAAGATTCATCTATATAAATTGAACAAAATTTGTAGCTGAATGTGGCAATTTACTTTAAACCACCCCTGACCAAATCATGTACATTCTTCCTCCACTAAATATGCATGAACCTATTCTCAGAATCCCCAAAGTCAAATCATGTTACAGCAACAGGCTTACTGTGCAGCATTCTGACTTGGAATTCAGGGAATCTCTATGTACCAGATCTGCCTCTCATACCTGCATACCAACAGGAAGAAAGGAAGAGATCACAGCAATTCCTGAAGTTGTGCCAGCTATAGTTGTTGATCCCCTTAGCATGGGAGCAGGGGCTACTCCTCAACAAGGAGTATTTTTTATGCTTTATTCTAAGTGGCACTTTCTGGTGTCCTCTTGAATGGTAATTCTACTTTTAAAGACAGATTGTCTCTCATTAGATGGAAACAGCTTAAGTTTATTGCTGCATTATTCTCTCCACCTAATTTTTGAATGCAAAGCTTTGAAAATAAAAAAAAAGAATCAAAGTGTTATTTTGTTTTTTTTTTCTTTGATGTTTTGTTTTGTTTTGTTTCTATTTTGAAGTGCCCATCTCCTTTATTCTAACTGACAAAGCTGTTAATACTGTAACTCTTCTGAATTTCATGTTGCTCCCAGGGACCTTTATATCTTCACATCTAGGCTTCTAGATACCATCATATCTACTTGAAAACAGTTCTTTAGTTTGGGGTGTGGTGACATGCTATGACCCCATTTTTACACAGTTTGTTTGTCCTTCCTCTGTCTTCATTCAGTTTCCAGAAACTATTTCAGAGAATTTAGAGAAGAACAGTCTGATGTTTTCAATTCATTTTAAAATCAACTATTATGATTATCTAGTTAGTAATTGTGTTGGTGATAAATACTACTTTCATATTGTATTTGTGTAACTGGACATGAGAAATAGTGCTTGTTCAACTTCATATCTCCTGGATGTGCACATTGTCATCACACATCTGTACACAAGGCCCACACAAGCCTGAGAGCTTCAATATTCCATCATGATAGAAGGAGGACTTATAAGGTCCCATCCCTTCTTGAGGATGGACAGACATTTAGCAGTTGTTCAGAAGGCGCTCATATGCTGTTTCTACCTCTAAGGCTCTAAAGGCAGTGATTAGGGACCAGGGTATGATCTGTTAACATTTCCTCTGTTGTAATCCATTCCATCTTATAGGAAAACCCCTAAGTTAATATCTAAACATCTCAAAAGCCCCAGAAAGTGCCTGAAACTCATGGGACTCACTAGTCCCCTTTTACCTTCTAGCATGTGTGAACAGTAATAACTATTGAAAGACACTCTCAGATATGCTGAGCTGCCTGGAAGAAACACTCGCCAATTTATCAAGCCTGCAAGTTGCATAGTGAGATCCAGAGTTTCAGTTTTGTGAGCCATGATCTATTATGAGAGAATGGTCTTGTTCCCTGTAAAGATTTGTCACTTGTATTGGTTTAATAATATGCTAATTGGCCAGTAGCCAGGCAGGAAATATAGGCAAGGTGACCAGACTAGGAGAATTCTGGGAAGTGGAAGGGCTCAGTCTACAGACTAAGCACAGAGGAAGCAAGATGAGAATGCCTCACTGATAAAAGGCACCAATCCACATGGCTAACACAGGCAAGAATTATGGGCTAATGTAAGATGTAAAACTTAGTTAATAAGAAGCATGTAGCCGCTGCAGGAGACAGACACCAGACAAAACCTTACCAGTAGGCCGCAACCACATGGCGATACACAGATTAATAGAAACGGGTTAATTTGAGATATAAGAGCTAGCTAGAAATATGTATAAGCTAATAGGGCAAACAGTGTCTTAATTAATAGAGTTTCTATGTGATTACTTTGGGTCTGAGTGGCCAGGAAATGTACAAGCAGCCTCCATCAGCAAATATCCATTCCAGGGTGGATTTTGCTGACTTAGCAGTCTTTGAATCTTTTCTAGTCCCATAAAGAACCCCTCACCCATAATCTTGTGACCCTGATAAAACTCATTGTTTCATCAATCTGGATTCTGTTATTATCTTTACTTTTTCTTTCCATGGGCTCCCTATCTTGGGTAAGTAAACATTTGTTCTCACTCCCCAGGAACAGAGTAATACAACAGGGCAGAAGATGTCTTTCCACCTAGGTATAGCCTCTGGTTGACTGCCCATGTTCTGGTAAATCATCCTTTACCCATGGTCCTATACACAGCTCTAATGAAACTCTTGTTAAAATAAAAAAAAAATAAAATATTTTAAAAAATATGAAAATACATAAAACAGAAGGGGACTAGATGGGAGTAGAATCAGTAGGAGTTGGTATGACATAACAGAATGTGATAAGGGAGAAAAGGCCAAAATATATAATACACATGTATAAAATTATCATGTGGAAATCCATTATCATGTAATAGATTTTTACATAATAATGTATATGTTAATAAAAATTTAAAGGCACTAAGTGTTGACATCCAGCTTCCCCAAGCACATGTGGGCATGCACATATACGTGCATACACATACAAGCACACACACACACCACCATCACCACTAATTGAACAATGTGGCAACATGTGGTGGTTGTATATTTATATCCATAGGAATAAAGGTAAAGGTAGAGCCTAAAGAACAAAATGACATTTACAAATGAATGATTAATGCTTTCATGAATTGATGTTCAATGTTCTGTGGAAATTCAGATGTGCAGTATGCAAATATGTTGAAAATATGTGTCTAAAACAATGATTAAGAGCAATGTAAAGGGACCAGTATTTTTTGTTCAAGTATGTGAAAAGACACTAGATATGAAACTAAGGTAGGAAGGAGTCATGTTCTAGCATCAAAAGAGGATCTGAGAACACAGAGGTCAAAGGTAGAATATGGGCTAGAAAGATGACTGAGTATTTAAACCTTCTAGCCATGAAGAATAAAGGCTTGATTTTCACCCCAAGGACCTACATAATAGAAGGGAAAAAACGAGTTCTCAAAGTTTTCTTCTGACCTCCACATATGTGCCACACACAATAGATAGATAGATAGATAGATAGAATATTAGATAGATAAATAGATGATAGATAGATAGATAGATAGATAGATAGATAGATAGATAGACAGACAGACAGACAGATATTTTTAAAGTAGAACGTGCTTTGTCTTTCTCCCTCCTAGAATTTATGGAGAACTGTGAATTTATCTTTTTGAGAATAATGCAGTATGTAGATTTGTTCTTCAGAAACATTTCCAGTCAGCAAAGTCTGAGTTTTAAAGACCCTCAGAGAGAAGCTGAACACTATGTCTTGTTAAATTCCACCAATCACAAGTGAGAACAGCTGACATTTTGGTGAATAAGATTATATTTTTATATTCCTACTATATCTCTGTAACAAGGCTCTTACTTATAATGAGGTATATGTATATATACTCATGAATATGGAAAATTCCAAAGGTAACTCGAGACTACAATAAT
Source organism: Neodon shergylaensis (assembly GCA_025134845.1). Lineage (NCBI taxonomy): Eukaryota > Metazoa > Chordata > Mammalia > Rodentia > Cricetidae > Neodon > Neodon shergylaensis. The sequence continues at coordinate 3,604,605 of JABTXL010021306.1, read as the reverse complement.
TACACCAAGTTCTGAAAACCAGAAACAACTCTTTCTTCCTTCCTCCAAGAATGAAAGGGCATCGCATTCCTAGGCATTGCTGGGAAACATCATCATCTCAAGCTTGTCTACTTATATAACAAGCACATGTTTGCATCTAATTTTACTAATTTTTATGCATACATGTAAGTGGGAAGTGTGTACACAAAAGGGACTGTGTAAGTATGTGAGTGGAGTCAAAAGACAACCTTGGATGTCCTTTTTTTTCCCTGCACCTTGATTGTGACAAGTTCTCTTGTTTGCTTCTGTGTAGCACGAATAATAAAAACCCAGAGGCAGATATCTGAGGCTCAATTAAAGATCAGAAAAGTAAAAAAAAAAAAAAAGCTAGCCACTGGTTCTTACTTCTACCTCAGATCGAATGGCGAGACTGCCTTCACAAATCCTCTGAATGAGACAGAGATGAGACCTGTCTCCTCCATCTTATAGTCCTCTCTAGTGCTGGGATTAAAGGCATGTACCACCATCGCCCAACTTCTATGGCTAGCTAATGTGGGTATTGGGATTAAAGGTGTGTGCCACCAATGCCCAGCCTGTATGGCTGACAAGTGTGGCTGTTTTACTCTCTGATCTTCAGGCAAGCTATCTTTATTAAAATACAAATGAGGGCCCAGGCGGCGGCAGAGGCCCAGGCGGCGGCAGTCCACCGATGCGGAGGCCCAGGCGGCGGCAGACCACCGGCGCGGAGGCCCAGGCGGAGGCAGACCACCGGCTCGGAGGCCCAGGCGGCGGCAGACCACCTGCGCTAGGCACAGGCGGCAGCAGACCACCGGCGCGGGCGGCAGCAGGCAGCAGGGACCTGAGCACAACACCGAGAGCAGATCGCCCCCCTACAATTAAAGCAAAGAGGTGGGCTTTGGTTGGCAAGATCCCTAGCAAGGAAGGAGCCAGGTCCTGTTCCTGAAGACTCTTTTAAGGGGCGAGAGGGAACTTGGCCCCTGGCAGGAGCCAGGAAACAGAGCAACAGAATTTTGTAAGAGGAGCCCCTGGTCAACAGGGAAACCTGATCC
>JABTXL010021306.1:3583561-3598556 GCA_025134845.1 Neodon shergylaensis | reverse complement strand
CCTTTGCTGGAGAGGTTGTGGAGAAAGGGGTACACTCATCCATTGCTGGTGGGAATGCAAACTTGTGCAACCACTCTGGAAAGCAGTGTGGAGGTTTCTCAGGAAATTCGGGATCAACCTACACCTGGACCCAGCAATACCACTCTTGGGAATATACCCAAGAGAGGCCCTATCATACAACAAAAGTATATGCTCTACTATGTTCATAGCAGCATTGTTTGTAATAGCCAGAACCTGGAAACAACCTAGATGCCCTTCAATTGAAAAATGGATGAAGAAAGTATGGAATATATACATATTAGAGTACTACTCAGCAGTAAAAAACAAGGACTTCTTGAAGTTTGCAGGCAAATGGATGGAAATAGAAAACACTATCCTGAGTGAGGTTAGCCAGACCCAAAAAGATGAACATGGGATGTACTCACTCATATTTGGTTTCTAGCCATAAATAAAGGACATTGAGCCTATAACTCGGGTTCTAAGAGAAGCTAAATAAGAAGGAGAACCCAAAGAAAAACATATAGGCATCCTCCTGAATATTAACCTTCATCAAGCGATGAAAGGAGACAGAGACAGAGACCCACATTGGAGCACCGGACTGAAATCTCAAGGTCCAAATCAGGAGCAGAAGCAGAGAGAGCAAGGAACTCAGGCCGCGAGGGGTGCACCCACACACTGAGACAATGGGGATGTTCTATTGGGAACTCACCAAGGCCAGCTGGCCTGGGTCTGAAAAAGCTTGGGATAAAACTGGTCTCGCTGAACATAGCGGACAATGAGAACTACTGAGACCTCAAGAACAATGGCAATGGGTTTTTGATCCTACTGCACCTATTGGCTTTGTGGGAACCTAGGCAGTTTGGATGATCACCTTACTAGACCTTTGGACTTCCCACAGGGCAGGCAACCCTGACTGCTCTTTGGGCTTACGAGGGAGGGGGACTTGATTGGGGGAGGGGGAGGGAAAGGGGAGGCGGAGGTGGGGAAGAGACAGAAATCTTTAATAAAAAAAATAAATTAATTAATTAAAAAAAATACAAATGAAATACTGTTACACTACTGCATTTACCTGCCAGGTGAATTTTAGAATTCTTTTGTCTCCAGCTCTCATCTCACCATGGCACAAGAGTTTCTGGTATTAAGGATGTAAACTACTGTGCCTGTTTTTCTAAATTCTGGGAATCCAAATTGAGGTCCTTATACTTGAACAGCAAGCATTTTACCTGCTGAACCATATTCCTAGTTCAATAGGTTTTAGTTTTCCTTCTGGAAATTATAATAATAAATAATGTATTACCACATATGCATGCATATGAATATACATAGTGTATTGTGAATTTTGAAATATCTTAATTTTAAATATAATGCTATAGCCCTGTGATACATAATTTTAACACTTTAATAGCACTGCTATTCAAATCAGAGCCAAGAATAAAATCAAAATATGTAACAGAGAAAAGGAATTGCATTTATATACCTTGTCTCCTGGCATCCCCACTATCACTGATTTTGATTTGATTGTCTACACCAAATTGAGCCTAACCTTGTTAACATCATTGACTCTGATGAAGCCATATGAATACACAAGTCTGTTTTGACTGCCTCCCTTCCTTTACAGAGGATAAAAACAGAGTGCTGGGGGCATCACTGCATATGGCCAGGAGATTCTAAAAGCAAGTGCTAAGTAGAAGCCAGAATAGCCCACAATGTACTCTCACCATCTGCTTACCAACTGACACCCTGGAGCTGGCCAGCATGTTGTTTTATTAATTTAAAATATCTCTATGCATTTCCATAACATTTTTAAATAGTGTAAAACGTCATTAAAATAAAAATAGATCTGTAATATTTCTATGTGAGCTCAAATTCACCTCAAATTTAATAGATCTTATGGATATGAGCCTAAATTTCTTCCATATATTTTGTATTATCTAGAGCTGTTAGCACTACATTATCTAAATGTGTGACTTTAGCAAGCCTCCATGTTTTGCCTTCAAGTGATCTTTAAAGTTATATAAACAGTAATTAGAGAGATGAAAGAGTGGTTATGGGCTTGCTCTTACAGAGGACCAGAGGTTATTTCACAGAATCCACATTGAGTGGCTTACAACTGCTTGTAACTCCAATTCCAGGGCATCTAAAACCTCTTTCTGGGCTCTTTTAGCAGTGCACACATGTGTACATACACATGTGAAGACACGCATATTTACATAGAATTAAAAATCAAATTTAAAACATTGCATAATACTATTTATAATATTTAATATTCACCTCAGACTTTTCTTAGTCATGTATTCATGAATAAACTATTGTTGCATCTTCCTAAGATCCCCAGAAGTAGAGTGTTCATGGAACCATCACTTGTTGACATGTCAATAGATTTACCATCATCAATAGTTATAGATATAGATATAAATATAGATATAGATAACATGCCAATTGTGATTTGATTGTGAACTCTCCACATAGACCCAAATGTTTCATCACTTGATCAAACTGGTAGTGCTGTCTAGAGAGGTTGTGGAACAATTATGAGCGGGAGACTTGTTGGAGGAATTGAGTCATTGGAGGTGGACCTTGTTTTATAACTCAGTTCCATTTTCTCCTTACTCTTTTTCCTGAGTGCAGATGGAATCAATGTGGCCAACTGCTGCAGGAAGGTTTACAGCTAGTAATTACCTGCCTACTGGGGCGTGGCCTCCTACACTATATACCCGGATGGACGCTGAGCTGCTGCAGAGTCCGCCCCTTCTCTCCTTCCCCCTCATTTCCCTTTGCTCTTTTGTATTGTTTGGATCCCATCTCTATCCACCGTTCAAGCAGAGAATACTGATTTTAAGTTTTCCCCCAAAATAACTATCTCTCATTCCTGAGCTAGTGTGGGATTTTTTTTAAGTGTCCGATCGCTCCGCCCTCAGCCAATATCATCACACTTTTGAGGACATACTTTCATTACTTATCATCATGTACTATATACCATCTCTAAACCCCTCCCAAAAATCCTTCCTTGCTTCAGGTGCTTCTTGTTGGATATTTCATTAGGGCAATGAGAAAACTGGCTAATACAATAGTACCACATACTGAATTAGTTAAGATTTCTATTGCTTTAAAGGACATCATAACCATGGCAGCTCTAAGTAAGAACAAAGGCGAAAAGAGTTGGAGATCTAAAGAGCATTTTCATATTAGATAAAGAGATACAGAGTTTGGAATTTGCCCAGCTGGTTTTCAGTTTTGCTTTGATCTAGCATTTCCTCACTGTGGTCCCTGTCTTTCCTTTTGGAATGGTGTTGTATATTCTGATTTTACAGGGATTGCAGTTAAGAAATTTCATGAGTGTTGGAAGGGACTTTGGACCTTGAATGTTTAAGCAAGTTTGAAACTGTTACAGACTATGTAGATTTTTGAAGTTGCAATAAATGTAATTTGCCTTATTATATGTCTACAAGCCTTTGGGGGTCAGGGAGTAGAATGTGGTAGTTTGAATGAAAATGTCCCCCCAGGCCAATAGGGGATCATTCAGAGGTGTGGCCTTGTTGAAGTAGGTGTGGCCTTGTTGGAGGAAGTGTGTCTCTGGGAGTGGGCTATGAGATCTCAGTTGCTCAAGCCATGCCCACTGTGCCTTTCCCTTCCTGCTGCCTGTGGATCCAGATGTAAAACTCTCAGCTACTTTTCCAGCACCATGTCTGCCTGCATGCAGCAATGCTTTCCACTATGATGACAATGGACTAAACCTCTGAACTGTAAGTCATCCCCAAAGAAATGTTTTCTATTATAAGAGCTGTCACAGTCATGGTGTCTCTTCACAACAATGAAACCTTAAAACATGCTGACTTACAGTTTCACGGGTTCAGTCTGTCTCTATCATGGCAGGAAGCATTGTGGCACACATGAAACCCTTATTTTATTATCTGGAATGAGTTATGCTTATCTTTCATTGATCAGAAAAATACAGGGGACAGTAGTTGGATTTTCTGTTAAGGACATCCCAGTCTGAGAATGTCCTCATGTAACTCTTTCATATTGAGTGACAGTTTGGCTTGTGAGAGTGTTTTTGAGAAAGCTAATTTATCTCAAAATTTACAAATGCTTTAATTGCTTTCCTGAAAATGTTGCTTCAGGAAAAGCTAATCTCACTGAAATTTTTCTTCTGTGAGTTATTGGAATTGTTATGCCTGGTTCCTCAAGATTTTAATGCAGTCTTAATAATATATTTTATTAATTCTTTGAGATTTCATACAAATTATTTTTCTTTGTTTTTTAAAATTTATTTTTGAAATCATATTATAATTAATATATTTTAAAAGTTTCCTGTCAGTATGTACATGATGGGAAGGTGGCATATGTCTGAGTATGTTCATTTGTGTTTCTGTATGTGTGTGTGCAAGTGCACGTGTGTGTGTGTGTGTGTCTGTGTCTGTGTGTGTGTAACCAAGGAGGCAATTTTGTCTGTCCATTCTCATCTTCTGCCTTGGTCTAAAAAGAGCCTCTTGCTGTTCTCTGTAATTCACCTGGGCCTCCTGGCCTACAAGCTTCTGGAGATGTCCCTATCTTGGCCTCCCAAGTGGCCATGGCAGTGCTGGGTTACAGACCTATGTATATGTGAATGCTCTTTGCTCATCCAGTCATCTCCTCAAGCCAAGAATTTTAAATTGGACCTAGAACTTTTGTACTTCACAAAGACCTATTCAGTTTACTGCTTGCTGCTATATTTTGATTAAATGGCATATTTCAAAACCATAGTTGGAAAATGTTTCTGTATACCAACAATTTGGAAATTGGAATGTTCTTCATGACATATAATAAGAAGAGATAAAATATCATGAAGCTGGAAAAAAGTCTCAAGAGTCAAGAATGCTTTCTTTTCTTGGTAGGCTCAGAGTTTCGTTCCTAGCACCCACATCAAGAGGTTCACAACAGCTTGTAATGCCAGATCCAGGGGATCAGATGCTCTCTTGTGGATTTTAAAGGTAATTGCTTGCATGATCTCTCTCTCTCTCTCTCTCTCTCTCTCTCTCTCTCTCTCTCTCTCCCTTCCTCCTTCCCTCCCCCCTCTTCCTCTCTCTCTCTTCCTTTCTCCCTCTCTCTCCCTCTCTCTTCTTCTCTCACCCTCTCTCTTTTCCCACCCCCACCCACAGGCCTATATTTCAAATTAGGATATCAGGATGTTGAGAGGCAGTACACTAAAGAAATCAGGTGAATTAAACTTTACCTGAACCTTTTCAATCTCACTTCATCTCACACTCTGTTTTGGAAATACCTTTGTCTTGTCATTTCTGCCTGTATCCAGGCTACAAACAACATGTTTTTAAGATGTTTAAAACTTAAATTCTGAGCAAGGTCCATGTACACCTGCAGACAAAAGCACGTATGTGTGTGTACAAATAAATACTATGACCTTATAACTAGATGTTTCAGTACCTAATTAGCCTCTTCAGTTTGTAAATTTGCATGTTATTTTTTACCCTCCAAAAGCTCTGCTTTAGCATACTTTTGCTTATTGATTGCATTTTATCCTTTCTTGTTTCCAGGTAAACATTGCATGTCCATTGTCTTTCTTTTCTAATAGAATCTCGTCTTTGCATATTACTCTAGATTTCTGGGGGAAAAAATCATCTCCAGATTATTTAACTCATTCAACTGCCTTGGCTTTAGGAAATGGAAATCATTTTTTAAATGATTTAAATGAGGACTAGGGAAGTGATGGAATAGTTAGGATTGCATGCTACTCTTACAAAGGAGCAGAGTTAGAGTCACAGAATCTCCACACCATGACTCACGATCACTGGTGATTTCAGCTGCTTGGACCCAGTCTCCCTTTCTGGCCTCCAGACACAACTTCACTGATGTGCCCATATTCCACACAGGCAAATATTCTACATATAACTAAAAAAATTAAATTAAATATATTCAAATAATTTTTACAGAATTAGGCTGGCAAGGCATTTGTAGAAAGCATACCCAGAAACTTGTCAGTCTTTGACTGAGTGACTGGGGTAAAGATCAGCAGAGCACTGGCAGGACCCAGCAACCTGGATCTCTTTACGGGAAGCAGTACTATTGACCATGTACCTAGGTCACAGTGTTCCACTAAAAACCTCTGGCTCTGTTTCATGGGTTCTGCTCTTCAGAATCCTCATTTCATCACTGATGAATGTCTGCCCTCCAGAAATCTCTTCCTACATCACCTCTGTCCTATCAGGCTATTTCTACTGACTCAAATTATGTGTACTATTATCTACAAGTTCAACGTAGAACAAACTCGCCCTGCTTTTTAACTAAGAGAAAGAGGGGGATAAATTCTGAAGGGGAGCAACTCTTTACACTCCCCTTTCCAGACTTCCCAAATTCCAAAGCATCTAAGTTCAAGCCCACACAAATGTCCACCATATCATTTAATGTGCTTTTGCAATTGTCTTTTTTTAACATAATGGATATTGTTTATAATTGTGCTGGTGCATATTTGGTTTTATAACAGACCTCCTTTATTTTATCTAGCTGTTTTGCTTTTTAATTTCTGCCTGTCTCTCAATTAGCTTCTCACGCCACACTCTTATCCGACCTCATCTCTTATTTTATAGTAACCATGCTCCCTCATTTTATAGTACCCATGCTCCATAAATTTGAATAAGATAACAACAGATGCTGCTTAAAGTGTTCTCTTCCCTACAGCCAATCTCTTGAGTACATGGACTTTTTGCCTTGGATTGTTCTTTTGTTCCTTTGACATAAGAAGAGATTTCCTTTGGTTTAATAGTATTGTTTTACTCTTTTTAATTTATTTTTTTAAAGTGAGACAATAGTAAAATTGGATGTTTATTCCTGAAAGAAAATGAGAATGATTGTCTGTGACCTTTTTGTCTATATTCTGATGTCTTCTATTAAGTTTGAAAACAGAGTGCTGATTCAGCAGCTCAGCCGTGCACAGGATGGAGACTGTGGAGAGTCCAGGGGGAGTGCTCCATGACCCCAGCTGATGCCAGTGCTCCATGACCCCCGCTGATGCCATTCCCGTGGGACTCACGTGCTTGTTGTCTGTGTGGGAACTCCTATCATTCTTCTCCTGATTCCTTACCCTACACCAAGGGAATTGGTGCATTATATCCTGTTCTATTTCATGTTTCAACAGAAAATATCAGATGTACAAGGTCATCCTCAACTACGCAGCAAATATGAGGCTAACCCAAGATATATAAGAATATCCTTAAAACAAAAATATCATATGATTATCCATGATATTACCAACAATATAAAAGTAGAAACACCTAGTGCCCAGCGATAAGTGCCTGGTGCCACATCTGTAATCAACAAATCTTCTGGAGAAATGGCATGGTGATGCTCAGGTGGCATGCACAGTTCTGGCACAGAATTCAAAGTTTATAAAACTAAAGTGAATGTGTCTGTGTGTGGAGCTGAGTGTCTATTGTTTCAGGGGCCTTGTACAATTACTGTAATAAATTTATTTAATAAAATATGTAATAGAAATAAAGTAACAGCACATGTTAAATGGGTTTCATTAAGACACGCTAAGCCCTGCCCTAAAAGATTTTCAAAACAAGCAAATTTCTAAGTCTAGGTTTTCATGCAACATAAAGTTACATTAGTGTAACAGAAAGTTTTCACTGCTTTGTTAACAATAATGAATTTAGCAATTTATGGTTATTCATAATCATGACAGTAATTGACACTACCATTTATTTGGAGCCTAAACTATCACATACATGTTAAGATAGAATACTGAATATTTTATCATCAATATCATAAAACTATGCCAGGATAGCATATCTGTGTCCAGATAGATAGATAGATAGATAGATAGATAGATAGATAGATAGATATGTGTGTTTAGATCTGTGTGTGTGTGTATATATATATATATGTATATATATGTGTGTGTGTGTGTGTAGATATTTGTATTATAAGTGCAGTTATATATATATTAGTTACATATATAGCAGATATATATATGTATATATATACATATATATATATATAGCCACTATTGAAATGATCAGAAGACTGAGGTCTTTACCAGAAGTTGCTTTGCAAGTAAATAGCAAACCTTAGATTGCAGATGACATCTGAGGCTGTAGGTGGCTACATAAATTCAACTCTAGACCCGAAGCTCATGTTAAAGGGCAGGACATGAAAAAACCTCATGTGACAGCACAAACTTGTGAGTGCATGCACATCTAGCCCTCCATGTACAACCACTGCTTAAGCAGTCATCACTTCATCTAAAAGCCAGGCACTCCAGGGCCAGGATGAAGTAACTCAAGGTCTCCTTCAGGACACTTTCACGACAATTTCAGTTGCCTTCACCTTGGCCAGTGTTAGGAATTGTTTGCACACCATTTTACCTTCCCACTGTGAGGGAGCTGCCATCAGATTAGCTATCACTATCCCTTGATTTAATGTAGTCATTACTTGGAGCTTGTCACCTTTATGGCCACCTATGTTCCAGTGAAGTGTTTTGTCCACGATTGTATATAATTACAGTCTAATTGGTTCAGGCAGGGACCATCCAAGTGCTCAGACAGTCATTTTATCTTCAGCCTTGATTTGAGTTTTAATTAAATAATAATTTACTCAGTATCTCCTTTCGAGGATCCTGCTGCAATTCATACCCATACATCTCTCTGAGTATCTATACATACTGTGGAAACTCAATAAGTGGTACTTACAAACTTCAGGCCTCAGAAGCAAAGAAATATTGTCATACAGATTTGGTAGCAGCAAAGCTAGTAGTGATATGGCTAAAATAGAATCTGCTGAGCTTAACTTGGTTAATACGGTATCAAGGCCAGACATCAACATTAGAAAAGGACTAGATTTGAAGTCACATCATACTGGGAAAATCTTCTTGAACTCAAGTGCTGTGCCCACTGGTTCCTCTCACTCCTGATTAGAACAATAGGTGCAGATTTGACCTCAACATTTTGGCATTTGATGTACAGGCTTAACTGAGTATGAGTTGCATCATAATCTTGAGCTTCAGTCATGTCCAGTATTGCAAGCTTCTACACAACAGGTTACATATATAGAGGGAATATATAGAGGGAATATGTTATTGCTGTTCATACCACTTTGTTTGCTCTTAGAGAATGGAGCTTAGGTTCAGGTGCACTAGAAGGAGCATCCCAGACATTGTCTGCATCCTACAGAGGACACAATAAACAGCCAATTACCAATAAAACTAGAAATAAAACAAACGAAGGTATCCATATCACATGTGTAGCCCACACACATAGAGACTCAAAGCATTAACCATTATAAGTGGGCAGTCTAAATGGAAATGAATGTTTAAGAAGTGACTCCTTTATCAATGGTTAATGGTTAAATAGATAAAGCTGGGGATTCATCAGGAGAACTACTTTTAGCTGCACATAAGAATGGATCAATAAACAGGACTGTCTTCTATTTGTGGCTCTGGTTCATTTGCTCCTAGGGACCAAGGAATTTTTCTACTCCCTTGTTTCTACTCTCAAGGATTGTTCTCTTTCCCTCTCTTAGCTAAGACAGTGATTGTTTTCTCCATGGCCACATTTATCATCTGATTTTCCTTTCAGGTGAATTCTAAACCTCATTTCCTCATAGGATTTCATAAATGACTAAGATTAGACAGGAATGGTGTTCACTATTAAGATCAAATTGACAGGATCTAGAATCACGGAAAATGTCTATCTCTGGAATGTCTGAGATGTAATTTTCTAATTAGATTATGTGGGGTATGAAGGCCCACCTTACCTGTTGATAGCAGTATTCTATGGGTTAAGGTTCTGAGCTGAAATGAAAAAGAGAAAACAAGCTGGATGGCGTATTTATCATTAATGTCTTTCTGCCTCCTGCCACCATGGCTTAACTATCATGATGGACTATACCTTCAATCCTTTGAACATATATAAACCCCAGTAACCACAACAACAAACACCTTTAATCCCAGTAGCCACCTTAGTTGTCATAGAAATCGGGTGCTGCATGCCTTTAATCCCTGTGGTGCACACCTTTGATCCCAGCCCTAGAGAGGAATATAAGACGGGGCGAGGCAGCTTTCAGATGCAGTCTCCTGAGATTCCAGGAGGCAGCATCACCATTTCAGTTTGAGGTCAAGGTAAGAGCCAGTGGCTGACTGCTTTGCTTTTTGGATCTTCAGGTTGAACCCCAATTTCTGACCCTGAGTTTAATTTAACAGTGCTTCATCGTTTGGCACCCATCACCTTACTTCCCTTGCATTACTTTCTGTTGGGTATTTGATCACAGCAACAAGAAAAGTAGCTTAGCTTGGATGTGAAGAACACAAGGTTTTTTTTTTCTTGGATGGTTTTAGGGATCTAAACCTTATCCTTGTATCATTGTAATAGTCTATGCCCCTCCTTTGAATGATGACCTACTATGCTCCATGTAGATCCTGATGCAAACTCTTGTATGGGGATTAAATTCCTACTACCTGTAGAAACATAAAACTTATTAAGCCGTGATACTGCACAAGGGAGTTATTGTGTCTAGACTGCTCTGCCCTGCCCGCCATGTTCTCGTGCTCCTACTGCTAAGAGACCACCTCAGGGCTTAAGAAGGTTCCCTCTGACAGACACAGCGAGTTTAACTGCTTCCCTTTTCTCCCACCACCCTGCTTTCATCAGGTGTCACAGATTGCAGATATGGTTTCTCTTCCTGAACAGATTTTTCTATGTAAAGAAAGGATAGGTCCCTGTGTGTTTGCACAGCTCCTGAGAAGTTTTTCTGGAATGGCTACATTGTAGAAGTTACCTGTCACACAAGTAGCTAAGCAGGAAGTATAACACATGTTATTTCTTTGTCCTACCATCAGTTCAAGCTTTACCCCAGAAGCAGCTGTGATTAAGTTATTTGGGTTTTATACAGATTAGATGATATTCTAAGTTGGAGGAATCCTCTTAAAAAGTCATCTTTACTAATTTTCCTTATTTTCTACATTATTTAAGTGTGTGAATGGAGGGGGGGGAGCAGGAGTGGTTAAGGGAAGCCTTCCTGTCTCTCTAACCAGCAGCAGAACTATCAGCGAGCTCTGTCAGCTTTAGGGTGGAGATCGGTTCTCTCTGTGCCCCTGCTCTTTCTCTTCTCAGCTACCAATCTGACTCTAACCTTGTGTATCTGGGCTGGAACTGGCAATGCCATTGCAATTTCATCCTTCTGATAGTCTATGCTCAAAATAAACCTTGGTATTCTTTTGAAATGAGAATCATCATATAAACACTTTGCTCAAAATCACTTATGGCACTTATGACATTCTATTTTTTCTTTCTGAAATTATAATTTAATTACATTTCTTCCTACTAACACTCCCATATAAAACTTCCAGCTCCTTTACTTTCAACTGTGACATTCTTGATTATAGAAACACAGTCTTTCTAATATCATACCCTTGTCTACCTTTATGGGGGTTCCTGCTCCCAGGGCACAGAGCTGTCTTTCTGTTTCTGTGTAGTTTCTTCCCTTTGTATATACACAGAGTTGTTTGTAGGTGACTCTCCTCTCAGACCACCTTTTAAAGAAGTGTCTTTACTTTTCAAAGTTGAATACACTTGATACAAACTTGACCACTGTTGGTTGTTTTTTACCCTTTTACTCATTTGCAGGCTTGCTTCCTAGCTACCAAATAAACAAACATGAAGACTTTTCCTTTCTTATGAATGTCTGGCCTTAGCTTGACTTGTTTCTAGCCAGCTTTTCTTAAATTAACCCATCTATCTTTTGCCTCTGGGCTTTTTCTTTTTTCTATTTCTGTATATCTTTTCTTTACTTCTTACACTCTGGCTCCTTGTCTAGCTGGGTGGCTGGCCCCTGGAGTCCTTCTCCTTCTCTCCCTCTTAGATCTCACCCAGATTTCTTTTCGTATTTATTCTCTCTGCCTGACAGGCCTGCCTATTCTTCTCTTGCCTTGCTTTTGGCTGTTTAGCTCTTTATTAGACCAATTAGGTGTTTTAGACAGGCAAAGACACACAGCTTCACAGAGAGAAACAAAGGTAGCATAAAAGAATGCAGCCAATCTTTGCATCATTAAAACAAATGTTTCACAACATAAACAAATGTAACTCATCAAAATAACATTTCGCAACACTGTCATTCTGATCAATCAACAGTTTAGAATTTTACTGCTAAGTGCTGCTAAGAAATTCAACACTTTTTATAACCACTCTGCACTTCTAGAACCTTTTCAGCATCCTAAGCAAGACCTTTCCTAACTAAATACAACCTCCTAATCTCAGGCTTTCAACTTTCCTCTCTGTTTTCTGTCTCCTCTGGAGACCTCATCTAATAGAATCACACCCCATTTGTCCCTTTGTGTGTGATTCTGTGCGTTTCCCAGATATCATTTTCTTGTTCTTTGTTCTGCTGCTATTGTTGTCTCTCTGAGTCAGGGCAACATTAAGCAGCCTAGAATGGCCTATTGATGTTGTTTGTCTACCTAAGTCCAGGTCTCCTTATGTAATTGACCTGCTGGTAGCTTTCTAGGCATTTTCCAAGCTTGTCCCCATTGGACAAATAATTCAACAACTTGGAAGACAAACCAATCTGGAAGGAAAGTAAAAGTTACGGCTCTATTTCTTCAGTGTGGTATAGGCCCTACGGCTGGGAGTGCACTAACAGAATACCAGTTTGGGTGTTTTATAGGGCCCTTGGCTCCTCCCTTTCCTTCTTTACATCCTGTTTTGATGTGTACCACCATGTCTTTCTGCTGTTTCTCCTTGAAATATCTTCTGAAAACAATAAACTGCCACCTCAAGTTGCTTGGTTTTGCTTTTCTTGTTTGTCTATGTCCTTCTAACTCTACTTTAAGTATGTAATCCAAGCAGACATATTTCTTCAACCTCTCAAGAACCAAGATCACAGTTGTGTGGCACTAAATTCAGATAACTAAATCTTGTCAAGATTAACTCATTTTATTAGTGTACAGAGCAGAATTTAATTCCTTTGTAAATCTGAGAACTGTACATGCCACATGTTCTCTCTTCCTCTGTCTGCAGACGAGATGTCAGGCTTGTTTGCATGTTTTAGTGATTAAAATAATACTGTTATAGAAAACAGAGAAGTAGTACAGGGAGTAGTAGTGCTTGATGTAAACTCACAGGAACATGTCTGCTGATCCTAACATCCATGGAAATAGGAGGGCATGGTGAGTATGTCTAGAAGACCAGTTCCATGGAGGTAGAAATATGTAGCAAAAGAGAACATTCAATATAATAGTGGCCACAAATGAGAGAGGCAAGATTTTGAGAAGGGGCTATCACAGTATAGCCCCAAGAACATGGTCCTGTTGAACTTCTTCAGCCATGGTGGACATACACAGCGGAGTTTTATTCGGTCACAGAGTAGAATGGAATTATGTCATTTGATGAATTTCATCATACTAGGGAATATAGACTAGGATCAGAAAGGCAAATACTACATGTTTTCTCTCACTTTATTTTTCTTGATTGCATATAAATTCATAAAATCATATATATTTTCATGTATCTATATTTTGGGAATATATGCTTTCATCTACCAATTTTCCTCAAGCTACAGAGAATCCAACATACCTTTGCTGGCCTTTTAGGACAGCACTGAAGGGAAGCTGTTTGAAAAAAAAATTGGCAGTAGCTTTAAGTGGTGATGACCATGGTCAGAGCAGTATACATAAAAATAAATTAAACAGCACGCGGGGTGGCAGAGCACCGGCGCAGGCCCAGGCTGGGACGCAGAGCACCAGCACAGGCCCAGGAGGCAGACCGGCGCAGGCAGCGGCAGACAGCGGGGACCGGAGCACAACACCGAGAGCAGATCGCCCCACTACAATTACAGCAAAGAGTTAGGCCTTTGGTTGGCGAGATCCCTAGCAAGGAAGGAGCCGGGTCCTGTTCCTAAAGACCCTTCTGAGGGGCGAGAGGGAACTTGGCCCCTGGCAGGAGCCAGGAAACAGAGCGACAGCATTTTGTAAGAGGAGAACCTGGCCAACAGGGAAACCTGATCCGGTTTTATTTTTTTTTATTTTTTTATGTTTTTTTTTTTATTGAAAAAAAAAAAAATCCCTGCTTCCTCCCAGCCTCCCATTTCCTTCCCCCATCTCCCATCCCTCTCCCTCTCCCCCCACTCCTCTCCCCCTCCCTTTCCAGTCTGAAGAGCAGTCAGGGTTCCCTGCCCTGTGGAAAGTCCAGGGTCTTCTCCCCTTCCTCCAGGACTAGGAAGGTGAACATGCAAACTGGCTAGGCTCCCACAAAGCCAGAACATGAAGTAGGAACAAAACCCCATGCCATTGTCCTTGGCTTCTTATCAGCCCTCATTGTCCGCCATGTTCAGAGAGTCCGGTTTTATCCCATGCTTTTTCAGTCATAGTCCAGCTGGCCTTGGTTAGCTCCCAATAGATCAGCCCCACTGTCTCGGTGGATGGGCACACCTCTCGTGGTCCTGACTTCCATGCTCATGTTCTCCCTCTTTTCTGCTCCTCATTGGGACTTTGGGAGCTTAGTCCGATGTTCCAGTGTGGGTCTCTGTCTCTATCTCCATCCATCGCTAGATGAAGGTTCTATGGTGATATGCAAGATATTCATCAGTATGGTTATAGGAAGGTGAACCCAAAGAAAAACATATAGTTATTATCCCTGCTATGGGAAATAGACAAGATTGCTGGGAAAAAAATTGGGACCTTGGGGGTAGGGTGGGATGGGGGTAAGGGGAGATGGGGAGAGAAAAGAGAGAAGGGGAGGATGGGGGGAAATTGGGGAAACGGGATGATTAGGGATAAAACAAGGTTGGATAGAGGAGCAGGGAATCACATAACTTAATTAAGGGAACCACCGTAGGGTTGGTAAGAGACATGAACCTAGAGTGACGCCCAGGTGCCCAGGGCAATGTCCCCAGTTAGTTCCTTGGGCAGCTGAGGATAGGGAACCTGAACTGATCCGGTTTTAAAAGACACATTAGATAGCTTTGATAGGAGGAGATGGGCAGGCGCCAAGGCAAGAATTCACCCAATAAT